>PVIJ01000054.1:272097-450584 GCA_004024925.1 Scalopus aquaticus
AGTTCGACGCCCGGCTGGGGAGAATCCCACATGGTGTGGCAGACCTCTCCTGCCTCGCCCGCTGCTCCCCTCAGCAGTGTATTTCTGATCTGCCTATTCTGCTCCCCACTCTGTCTCTGGTGAAGCCTCTCACCACTCCACACCTCTGGCCTGTACCTCAGCTGTATGTATAAATAAATAAATCTTTAAAAAAAAAAAATAGGGAAGACCAGTTATTTTGTCCCACCTGGCCACTTTTTGTTTATCAAGTTTCCTCCAAGCAATTGATGGCTTTCTCACCCCTGACCATGAGGTGGGCATCACCAAAATGTGCACTGGAGGATCAGCGTCCTTCTCAAGTTGCCTAGACCAGAGCACAATGCTCTGCACATAGTCTGGCTACTTTTCATTAAGACAATGGGTTGAGTTACTTCTCACCTGCTTCTATCTTTCATATACCAAGGTAATCAATGATGATTGTGAATAAATAAAATAAAGGGTTCAAATACTTTACATTTTGCCTTCTAAAAAGTACATTTTCTAAACAAAACAGAAAAGATGTGACTTTCAATTGATATCTTCTGAATTGACTTAGAAATTTATGTAAAATACTTTTACTCAGCCTGCTCTAAAAGTCAAATGTAGAAGGAAAAGCTTTTATGTGGTGATATTATATGACACCATGTCTGAAAAATTATGTCAAAATCTATTTTTTTTAAAGATTTATTTATTTATTTATACAAGTTGGGGTACAGGCCAGAGGCGTGGGGCAGCGAGAGGGTCCACCAGAGCCAGAGTGGGGAGCAGAACAGGCAAATCAGAAATACACTGCTGAGGGGAGCAGCGGGCGAGGCAGGAGAGGTCTGCTGCACCATGTGGGATTCTCCCCGGCTGGGCGTCGAGCTCGCATTGACGCTGCCCACAGCTCCACAGCACAGCGCTCAACCGCTACGCCACCAGGGAGGCCTCAAAATCTATTTTAATACATTTTTAGACCACATAACCAAAATTTATTCTAGGCATCTCTTTTTTTGTTTGTTTGTTTCCTTCATTCTTTCCTCTACATCTCTACATTCTACCTCATTCCTTAGAATAACTGAGGTGACAAAAGACAGAAGTTTGGTCTCTTTTATTCAGGGCTGAATTTATAAGACCAGAGAAGCTAGCTGGTTATACCACTATGATTTAATAAGGTTTGCACAAACCTCCAAATCTAGACAAAATATTTCTCCTGCTGTTTTTTCAAGGTTCTAAATATTCTACCATTAGAAATTATTTCCTTTGGTCTTAAAGACTCTTTGGTCTTTGAACCTTAGTGAGATTTGATGGAAGTAGTGTTGACCTGCACATATGAGGTCCAGTTCTAACTGGGTCTCTGACAAACTGCATGATCTTTGGCCAGTTACTGTCTTCTCAGCCTTGACTTCTCCCATCTAAAGAGGCAAATTCAGTCTTGTGCCTCAACAAGCCTGGCATTGGCATTTGAAACAAAAGGTGTCTTCAGTGGAACTACCCCTCACATTTTGGAATGTCTAACATTCTCGGTGCCCTCCCTTAATACCAGCAGCACTTCTCAGTCATCAGAACAACCAAAAACTTCTCTACACATTTCTATACAAATTCCTCTTTGGTGAGAGATACTGCCCATTTGAATGACATAAGTTCCATTTCACTTCTAAAATTACATAGGTCAAATGATCTGATAAATCATTTCTTGGAAGGGCTTAGGAGACAACCAGCTGAAAGTAAGATGCATAGAGGTGGAGATGCAGTGAGAAGAAAAAGGTCCCTGGAAGAGATGTTATAAAGATAAGCACAACCTTGGCAAAGGGATTCACCTTCTTCCAACTTAATTCATTTCCACCCTTGTGTGAGAACTTAATGTCAAAGCTATGCCGGCTCCTTAGCTCACTAAATGACCTTTAAGCCAAACCTAAGCCAGACAACCTGTGATTTATCAGTCTCCTCTCCTATGCATATTTGTAATTCAAAAAGCATACCTGAAGAAAACAGGCTTAATCCAAAGAATAAATCTGAAACTGATGAAAAACTTTAACCACAAGCAACAGTATGTTATGAAAAGCTTTTAGAATGGGAGCCTACTTCATCCCTCTAAAGTCACACTAGCAGAGGAAGGAACTCCTGTCTATGAAATATGCAAATGTCTTTCTTCTTGTTTCTTACAGAACCTAAATGATAATTGTCCTTATTTGCCAAATCCCCATTGTTGAGTTGTTTGCTTGTTGTTTATTTTGCTAAGACTGCTACGCAGACCAACAGTGGCCTCTGTCATTTTCTAGGACTGTAGATGGCATGACATTCACCAGTTCCATCAAGGAGAAAACCGTGGGCCGAGCTCTCTACTCACAGGCCAGAGCAAAAGGCAAAACGGCTGGGTTGGTGAGGTAAGAGCAGGGCCATCCGGTTGCTGCTCCCGCTCAATCCTATTCCCTCAATGGCAGCCAGCCTCCAGAGAGGCACAGAGTCTTGTTACTGGATGGCAGAATTAGGTCTTGAAATTTCTATTGAGTCGTCAAAAAAGTCATTATATATTTTTTCTGTTTTTCAAGCAAAAATGCATCATGACTTTTCCGACAGCCCAATATTTCCCCAAGACCTCTCTATAACAAATGGGTTTTGGATGATTGCAGATAGGTTAATCTTACATATCTTGCTTTGTGTGTAAATGGATGTTCTGAAAATAAGCACCCATATTCTAAAAGAGTGCATAGAAGAGCTATAGAAAAGTTGGTAATTCTGTTACAAAACTTACCATGTATGCAGAAAGAATGGTCTCAATTTTGTTTTACTTATTTTATGGGGTACAGCCTCTTTCAGTACCACTATCCTAGCTTAGATACTGTTGACTTCCCCCCCCCGCCCCCATATTTTTCAATAAGACACAGAGAATGCTAAAGCCCCATTGAAAAAGCAGCCTCTCAAACAGGCAACTTCAATGGAATTTTCCACCGCCCACCCATTACACTGCATATCAATCTTCTTCCAGATCCTGACTTCATTATTGTCTTCACTTTCTCCTCCTCTTCTATGTCCCCAAACTTATCTTTATTTGAAATGCTTTTCGCTTCATTCATCTCTTCCTTCATTCAAAGAAAATGTCAACTCTGGAGGTATCCAGTTCTGTCAGAGGCAGCAGTAACACCCTATAAACACTGTCAGGTCCGTGGGAGATCAGCAACGAACTGGGGACTAGAATATACACAACAGGGTCAGCACTCATGAAGAAAGGGTAGAAAACCCTGAGGGGTTCTGAGTACCAAGTGCACAGTTCTGTCTGGGCATACAGAAAATCATCACAGAGGACCTGTTGCTTGAGTTGAGCCCAGAGTAGTAGAATTCAGCCAGGTGGGGAGAAGACAGAAGAAATTCTAAGCAGAGGAAACACATCCAGATTTAGGTAAATCCGTTATCTTTATGTATAATTTTCCATCTGTATAGGTCACTTTGACCACATCATCCATTTATTCATTCTTCATTCTACTAATAGCTAGCTCTAAGTTTCATACCTACAAGGCTCTTCTTTCTCTTCAATATTTTACATAATAAACCAAACTTATTTCCCGGTGGTGCTTCCCCAATCCTAAGTGGGCTGACTATGCACAGTCCCACCTAGCTTAGTCAATTATTTATTTTTTTAAATCACTCATTATTTCTTATAATGTTCAAGTCATCATCATTTGATTAATCCTGCTGTTTACTCCTTAAAACCATAAACACCTCAAGATCACATTGGACTTGATATGTACATGACTAAATAAGGTTTTACAGTGGAAATACTTATGCATTCTGATGGAACAATAAATTTCTTTCTGAAATTCTCAACAATATAAAGAATCCTTAGAATGGTCTCAAATGCCATAAAGAAAGGTGTGCTGTCTTTGAAATCATCTAAATTTGGACGCAGGTTTAGTCCTATAATTGACTAGCTGTGTGGTCCTGAGCAGGTGACTTCTAAGTGGTTGATTTATTTTCATATAAGAAGTGAGGGTAACAATATCCACCTGGCAGAGCTGCTATATTACAGATGATGTGCATCAAGTTCCTGGCACACAATCAGTAACTGGAAGGTCTTTACAAATGACAAATCAAATCTGAGAAGTTTGGGAAGAAAAAGTTCTGGTTGGAGAGGAAATTACAGTTTTCTCTCTTATACCCACTGTTCATTTTCATGAACAATTAACAGGTGTGGTTGCCCGGGAACGTCTAGATGCCTCTGCCTAGATTCTGGGTCTTTTGCTTGACTGTGCATGTGATGACTTACCTTGGGGGCTCACATCTTTAGGAGCAGGGCTCTTGACATGGAGAACTTCAAAACAGAAGTAAATGTCCTCCCTGGAGCAAAGGTGCAGTTTGAACTTCATTACCAGGAAGTGAAGTGGAGAAAGCTGGGATCCTATGAACACAGGCTTCACCTGCAGCCAGGAAGGCTGGCCAAGCACTTGGAGGTAAGCATAGATGTCGGGGGGTGCAATCCCTCATTTAAACTCTCTGTCTCCACTCTTGTGCTGTTTGATGCCACTCAACTCTGCAAGACAGTATGGTGTACAGAATAGATTATGGGTTTGGGGTTAACTAGGTTACTTCCTTATAGATTTTAATGTCAGCTCTGCTCCTTATTAGCTGTGTTGGCTTTCAGGGGATTCTGTAACAAATTACCACAGCCGGGGAGCTTAAAACATCATTATATTTATCTTAGTTAAATATTAAAAAAAGATAAATATCATTTGGGGTAATGTACATGTGGAATATAGAGAGACCAGGCAAAAAGTCAGATAAAGTCAAACTCAGAACTAACCTTTGAGAACTGGCTATGGAATTGAAGCATCCAGAAGGGGAACGGGAGAGGGAGGAAAGAGAAAAGAGGGGAAGGAACACAATGGATTATGGTGGTGGACTGTAGGTACTTTGATAGTAGGTCCACCATGGTAGCAAACACCTAAAAGGAGGGGACCCTGTATTTCCAAAATACAAAAAATAATAAAGTAAAAATATGCCATTTTCAAGAAAAAAAGAATAGCATGCCAGTGTCAACTGAAAATGACTACTGAGGCTGTTGAGAGTCTAGAAGCAGTATATAAAGTATTAAGAGCTCGGGTCCCAGGTTTGAAGCTGGTTTGGCCACTTACTACCTAGGTTATTCTGAATCTGTTTCTTCATCTGTGAAATGAGAAATAACAAATAAGAACTATAACAGAAAATAGCAACAATATTGGTGAGGGTGAAGTGAATTCATACATGTAAAGTACTTAGTACTGCACTTAGATAGATATAGAGAGAAATGGCATCTCTGACCATGGCTTTGCCAAGGGTCACCAAAAGGAATTCCCTCCTATTTGGCTCTGTTCAAAGCAGGGAGACGTAAAAGGAATAAAAAGGCCCAGGATGGGGATGGAGGGAAGGTCTATTATTAATAGATCTGCAGAGTAAATATAGAATCATTTAATAATGGCTTTCCTTCTGTTTTCCCCTAATATGAATACTCTTAAAGTAAAAAGGACAGGGCAGGAAAAAACAAAATAGAGCAGGATAAGATAGGCTAGAACAGGACAGAACAGAATAGAACAGATATTAAATCCCAGAAGAATGAAGCAATAGGAGAGGGTGCTGAGTTACCCTGACGAGATGAATCCTACCCCATGGAGTTTCAGTGATGCGGAACCATGCTGGGTCATCTTTGGGAAAAGGTGAAAATGAGAAAAACAGCAGAGGACTTACTGATTGTACTTCTTGCTGAAGAAACCTAGAAAGATATTTGAATGATTTGAATAATTTTCTTTCCCTGCCCCTCTCTAGGTTGATGTGTGGATTATTGAACCTCAGGGAATCAAATTTCTTCATGTTCCTGACACATTTGATGGCCATTTTGACGGGGTTCCAGTGGTATCAAAAGGAAAACAGAAGGTACTGCAAGCGGCTCACGGTGCAAAAGTCTGAGGGGCTGCCAGTCACAGGTGCTGCTCTCCCCCTGCACATTGGGGAATGGGAGGGGGGTGGGGAGTGAGCAGGCTTTGAGCCAAATAGGAAGCATTCAGCTATTGAGTAACACGAAGGGCCATTGACCCCTGAGCAAAGTTTACCATCTTCTGCAGGACATAAGAAACAAAACTCCCACTGCTTCCTTCCTTTTGATCAATGACTGTCCTCTTTGGACATTCATCTCCCCAAGTCATTCACTCTACCAAGACAGCTGTGACATAGTCTATGATGGATTGTCCTTAACCCCAGCAGGATATACTCAACTTAATTCTCTGCCCTAATAGCCAATTATGTAACAAATTATGGAGATGTCAAACTCCTCTAAGAATCACTGACAAATTCTAGAGCTGGTGGCCATTTCTTCCATGGAAAAAGGGAGGAATTCTTTGGGTCTCACAAAGACATGACCACCAGCACCCCAAGACCCCCTCACGTGCTGTGGCAATATCCCTTCCATCAGCTGTTGAACTGCTGGTGCTACTGTTACGGGGCAACCCCGATATAAAGTGGGGTGCCTGACTGTGGGTCCTCAACTGTGCGCTTAAAAGGACTTACAATAAGATTCAACTGCAGGCACACACAATAAAATTAATAAAGTGTTTATTTACAAAAGGAAGGGAAAAAGAAAGAGAATATATTGGTGAATGCGTCCTACCAGTTCCGCTGAGCTGGAATCTCAATGGCGCGCTCAAATCCTGCAAACAGCCAAGAGACCCACAAGGCCCACATGTCTCTGGTTATATACCAAACCCGCTGCTTAACTCCACCCTCAGTTCCCAGCAATCCTCCCTTCAGTGATGATGACATTATGGGATTTGTAGTCCTTGTTATCTTGGATCTCTTTGGTCTGAGGTGGGGGTGGGATCTGTAAAAACCTATCTGTGGAGTTTGTTCAGGAAGTCCTTTCTCCCCCAACACTACCTGTGCATGAAAAGGGACAACCGCAAACCCCTTGCCTGGAAAGCGAGGGGCAGAGTAGGTGGTGATGTCACTGTTCTTTCCAGGCACATGTCTCCTTCAAGCCCACAGTAGCACAGCAAAGGAAATGCTCTAACTGCTCTGAGACAGCGGTGGACGGAGAGCTAGTGGTGGTATACGATGTGGCCAGAGAAGAGAAAGCTGGTGAGCTTGAGGTGGGTAAAAACACTGTAGAACTGCCGTGCTGAGAACTGTTTCTTGGTGATTGGACTCACTGGCCTCTGGGTAGTTCCTAGCTGCTGAGACAAGCATAAAGGATGTCAGGAGCCATGTTTCCCTAAGTGTCTTGAGCATTTTATGTCAAGGAAACTAAATAAAGGGTCATTGGGTGTCAAGCTTTCTTCAGGAATGGTACTTCTAGGCCTTATATAAAGAGTAGTAAAAATCACAAAATGGGAATTTTCACTACCCTTCCAAACCCTTTGCAATCTGCTGTTACGGAAAGCAGAGGTGGACCTCCCTGATGGTGTAGGGGTTAAAGTCAGCATTATCAAGCTATCGCCAGCCACTGCAGCTGGCGTTCAATCCCACGCCAGGGAGCTGACCCACATGGCACAGCAGACTCTCCTGTCTCACCTGCTGCTCCCCTCAGCAGTGTATTTCAATAGATCTGCTAGTTCTGCTCCCCACTCAGTCTCTGGTGAATCCCCCCAACACCTCTGGCCTACACCCCAACTTTTGTATGGATAAATACATTAAATAAATCTTAAAAAAAAAACAAAAAAGAAATAAAGAAAGCAGAGGTTACAGATTGACTGTATGGAACAACCAAAACCAAGAGAAAGATCTCTGGGCTGGTGGTGAAATCCAGGTGAATGTTCATTGTGAGGTTTCTTGAAGTTTCCTTTTCCCTTTATCATATCTTAGATATATGTTGGTATTTCCTGTAGAGAGTATCCCAAAGCCTGTGCTCCCCTCCAGGGTCAGGGAGGTAGGGAAGTGTCCACAACTACTATACCCCTCACCAGTGAACACTGGCATATCCTGGTAGAAACAACCAAAGTGAGGAGGAGGAGAGATAATCATAGAACCTGCTGTAAGACGTAGAGGGGGATCAGGAAGCTTGCTGGAGTGGCCCCCCACTGACTTCAAGAGCTCTCCAAACTCCCAGAGGATGTATGATTGGCCTGTTGAATTACCCCAATTTCTTGAATTCTTGAATTCTATGGCCTCACCTCCCTGAACCACTTGCAGAGCCCCAAGGGTCCCACGTTTTTTCACTGGCAGGGTTATATTGACTGAAACTCTTCTCCCCACCCCTACCTTTACCTTTACCCTCTCCCACAGCCCTGCTAAACCTGACCCAACACCCACAATGGCAGCCTAACTACAAACTCATGTTCAAATCCAGGACAGATGCCATTTCTGTGGGAAAATCTCCTCTGCTTGATCTTGATGCACCTCCTCTGGGTGCTCTTGGAGTCATTTTATTTTCCTGATCTTGGCATTTAACACCCTGTGCTGCAAATACCCTCTTGTCCAGATACCCCACTAGTCTCATGAAGGCAGAGCCTCTGCCTGATTCACCACTGGCCAGCAGGGTACCTGGAACAAAGGCTTTCAATGCAGACTAGGTGGAGTAGAGGGTGAGTTAAGTTTTTGAGAAGGCTCGGACATTCCAGGAAAGGAATGAGGGAGCGGAGGAGAAAGAAGACACAGACAGATGGAACAGACATTTCTATTCTCTTCTTTTCACCTCCTGTTCACTGTGGCTTTCCACTCCTCTCAGCCCCAAACCCCCATCTTCTTACATCCTAAACCATGGGAATGATTTGGTTCACAAATATGTTCTTTTTTTCAGGTATTTAATGGATATTTTGTCCATTTTTTTGCTCCTGAAAACATGGATCCAATTCCCAAAAACATCCTCTTTGTCATCGATGTTAGTGGCTCTATGTGGGGAATAAAAATGAAACAAGTAAGTAGCCCCTTGTTGGGAGGTGCATGTGGGGCTCCTTCCCTTCATCGATCCCCTCCCAGCAGTGCACCATCCTCCTGGGTCTTGTCTTAGCTTCCAGGAGCTGACTTATAAATACCATTAGGGGAGCAACTGAAGTATGTGATCCTTACTTTAAAATAAGATTCATCAAAGTGGTCGTGCATAACAAGATAGTTAAAGTTTAAGTTAAAATGCAGATGATACATATTCAGAATAAGTGAGAGATAATATTTTTACTGAGGTGGATTCAAGAGATTTTCTGAAAGAATTATAGCTCTAGTCAGTACTTGAAAGATAATTTGTATGAATTATTGACCTTCCTCATTTTTTCTTAGGTTTATACCTGTGTAATGAGACCCTTCTCCATTCTTTTTCAAAATAGACTGTGGAAGCCATGAAAACCATATTGGATGATCTAAGAGCTGAAGACCAATTCTCTGTGGTTGATTTTAACCACAATGTTCGAACCTGGAGAAATGATTTAGTCTCAGCTACTAACGCACAAATTACAGATGCCAAAAAATATATTGAGAAAATCCAGCCCAGTGGAGGTGAGAGAGTTTAGCTTAAAACCTTGGGAGAGACTTCTGTAAGATTCAAACCTTGATTCACTTAAGAAGCATTATTCTCTACCACAGTGTCCTTTGCCCAGTCTGCAGTGATCTGTCTTAAAAACATTTCGTGTTTAATGATAAATACCAAATTTGTGGTAGAAGATTAACACATAGTCCCTCTCACACAAGTTTTTCACCATTCAAATCTTCCAAAGAAATGGTAGATATGTTACAGTGACACCTGCTAGGGGGAGGAGATGCTATACTTACAAAATGCTATCAACTCCGTAAAACAATGGTACTTCCATAAAAAAAAAATTTTAAATAATGTTTTTTAAAGAAAAATTTAAATTTTTTGATCTCCCAAAGAAAGAGATATTAGTAAATGGCATTAGTCTCTTACTACTCAGAGGATAAAATGTAACTCTCTATAAGACAGTATCCTAGGCTGTCAGCAAGGCTAATTTAAGTGCCTTTAATCTGATGTTTAATTTAATAACAGAATGGAGCTTTAAAAGGGTTTGTTCATCTTTGAGGGAACAGTTTACCACAGGGTGAATATTTTACACACATACACCCCCACACCCCCACCCCGGGCATGTTGATCAGCTTGGGCAAAATTTGTGTCATTTGGGAAGCAAATGACTTGGGTACTGAATAAATAGTACATGAGTAATCACCAGACAGATGAACCTCAACCCAAGATGTGATTGTCTCTACGCCATGTAAGAGTATATAACTGAACCATATATTATATTACTTTAACAGGCACAAATATCAACGAAGCACTTCTGCGGGCCATCTTCATTTTGAATGAAGCCAATAACTTGGGATTATTGGATCCCAGTTCAGTCTCTCTGATCATTTTGGTTTCTGATGGCGATCCCACCGTAGGCAAGTATCACTTCAATATTCTAGTGACAAATATTTTTACTATTGTTTCTTGGGAGTGTGATTTGCTTCCCAAGGGCAACCAATGGCATTTGCCCTAGTTTCTAAATGATTTTAAACTTATGTTTCCTAGAAGAAGGCTTCTTTTGACTCTGAAACCCTCTCTCTGCTTAAACAAACCCACAGATGTCTTTTCAGTGATGCTCCTAATGCCTCAGTTTCACCCCTATGATACAGGGAAACTTCAATTTTAATTTAATAGTACAAAAATACTTTGAGGGTTTGCTGACACACAGTAGAGACTTGCATTGTCCTCAACTTAAGGAACGTGAGATAGTGAATAGCAGTAAGTATGATGACTACTTGCGCCAGGTTTGCAGTGGTACTGATGCCATTTTTGGAGTTGATGGGTTTTGAGAGCGGGGTCCTGGGGTTCATGCTGGGAAAAGTTTCACCAGAGCTTCCCTTCAGTGGCATGCAGTGAGTTCTCCATGAGACAGAGACGTTAATTATACTTAAACAGGTTTATTAGGTAAAGCAACAGAGAAGTAAAGATGCTTGCATGGACACAAGTGGGCAGGAAGAGCTACCCTGAAAGGGACAAGTTGGCTAAGAGAGAGGCCTGCACAGTCACAGGTGGGCAGCCCTGAGGAGAGCTGCCTTTGCTGAGGGAGGTCAGTGAAGACCTGGCATGGCGCAGGTCATGGGCAGGAAGGCAGGGTGCTGCCTTGCGGAGGGGCAGAGTTGGTGAAAAGGGGCACCTGCATAAACACAGGGAGACAGAAAGAAGGCTGCTCTGAGCCATTGCAGAGACTGCCCGGTACCTCCAAAGTCCAGATTTACCATTCTCCATATTTGCCCTGGTGACTCACTCCATGGAGAAATTACTTCTTTCTGATACATCCTTTGTGCCGATGATACAGGGATATTCCTTATCCACAAAATGACTTCAACATCTCCCTTATTCTACTATATGCTGAAGTTTTAATTTCTTTTATTTGTGTCTTTATGAATGTAAGTACGAGTGAATGCTAGGTTATGTTACAGTCTGTCAGGGGCCAAGGATGCTGTCTACCCTGCACATGACACAGCTCTGTGAGAGGGGAACCAGTGAGGTGAGCATATGAGAGAGACAGGAATAGTGTTGTTAAGCTTTATGGAAGACTCACTGTTTCATTTTTGTTTTTTTTACCCCTAGGAACCAATTACTTCTAAAATTGAATTTTAGAATAAAATCTTAAGGAAGAAAAATAAATATAGTAAGAAATTAAGTCTGTTTCTCACCCTGTTTTCTTCAACCATTCAGTTCCTGTCCTTGGAGGCAGTGTCAGTGTCTTGTGTATCTCTCCAGAGAGATCCTATGCATATCTGTATACAGACATGTATATATATGCACATATGTGTGCGTATATATACACACACATATATGTGCATATATATGTGTACCTTACATACCTCCTTATTTCCCCTTTAAAATGTCTTTGAGATTATTAATATAAAGAGGCAATTCAAAAAGAATTGCCTTTTTCCTTCTAATTTCATAGTATTTCACCACTTAAATGTGCCATAATTTAACCCCTCTCCCTTATTGGTCTACATTTAAGCTGTAGATCTACATTTAAGTTGGGAATATGTTGCTATTCCCATTAAGGTTGCTGTGTACCGTTGCCCACACTTCATTTCAATGTGTATGAGTGCATGTCTAAGAAAAATCCATACACTTTGGGTTACTGGGTTGAAGGGTAAGTGCATTTTTAATTTTGACAACTTTTGCTAAAATGTTCTTCATGGATTTTCCAAAAACTTTATGATATTGCCTTTATTCCTTTCCTTTCTGTCTTTGTCAACTTTAGGTGAACTAAAATTATCAAAAATACAGAAAAATGTGAAGCAGAATATACGTGACAATATCTCCTTGTTCAGTTTGGGAATAGGATTTGATGTTGATTATGATTTTTTGAAAAGACTGTCCAATGAAAATCGTGGAATTGCTCAAAGGATTTATGGAAATCAGGAGACTTCTTCCCAGCTCAAGGTAACATTTTTATCTCTTCTTTTTTCCTTCACTAGAAATTTTTCAACGAGCAATAGCTGAATCCTGAAAGAAGATGGCTAAAGTCAAAACTGTCATGATTTCAGCTATATTGGGGAATAAAATCAGTCAATGTCTTTTTCATGTACCCCACCCTACTTGTAAATCTGCATTCTCGATGCGATGGGAGGCAGTGAGGTGGTGGGCGAGGACTTCCCTATTCCCTAAACTAGTCCTCTGAAGCACTGCCAAGGTTTCTCGTGCAGAGAAGCAGTTGGTCCTCCTTAGCATCATGGGCTCTGTTTTTCCTTTTAAGTGCACCGACATCTTGGGTATACATTTTTTATAAAGTAACACAAATAAAACTGTGTTCTGTACACTTACTTAATATAAAGGAGATATGTTACTTGTTTGTTTTGACTGAATGCACAAGAAAAAGATGGAGAAGAGTATACTTTATTCCACTCTTTGTCTGTTGTGTCAATGGTGGACACCATTATTTAAACTTGGGGGCCAGTCAGGGATGAGGTTCAGAGTTGGGAAGATCAACCTAGCTGACTTATTATGCACATCTGTGAGCTCTTCATGCTGGTCACAACAAAAATAAAATGCTGTGCTCTTAAATCAAAGGTAATGTTTTCAACAATCTTTATCTTCTTTATGTTTCAGTTCATCTGATAATCGAGAACTTTTCCTTATCTAAGATTTCCACAGAGATCCTGTGATAACAAGTTGAGAGATAAATCTGCTAAGCATTCAAGGAAACTCAGAGAAAAATGCTGTAGACCTATAAAGTGGTTTGAAAATAATTATTCCACTTTTTGTGTGTGTGTGTATCATAGAAATTCTACAACCAGGTCTCTACGCCATTGCTCCAGAATGTTCAGTTCAGCTATCCCCATCCATCAGTAACGGATGTCACACAAAACAGTTTCCACAACTACTTTAAAGGTTCAGAGATTGTGGTGGCAGGAAAACTTGACCCTGAAAAAGTGGAACAAGTACAGAGCATTATCAGCGCAACTTCGGTACTTCTGCTTATCTGCTTATTCTAAAAATACTAATTGGTTCCCTGAATACAGTCCATGCTGTGTATTAACAGGCTAACACTCTACATTCCAAGAATCATTTGCATAGAATAAAGGCAATAAATAAAGGGGAGACATTTGATTAAATATGCCATCTTCCCAGCTCTTGTGTAAATCCTTCCTTACCTTTTTCATCCCAAATCCAATCCCAAACTCCAGAAATAAGCCCTTAGTTCCTTTTTTGCATTCCCCTTACAGTTGGATAGTATCCTGATTCACTCACTGCAGGTAAGAAAAATATAACTTGATTATAATTCTGCTGCCCTGGTGTCTTTCAACTGGCCCTTCCTTTATCTAGGCTAGTGCGGAGTTAGCCTTAGAAACTCTGGGCCAAATGGATGACTTGGAGGATTTCCTATCAAAAGAAAAGCATGCAGATCCTGATTTCACCAAGAAACTGTGGGCCTATCTGACAATCAACCAACTTCTAGCTGAGCGGTAAGAAGAGTAGACACCACAGAGATTTGCAAAAGTAAAGGGTTTACCTTGAATATTTGAAGTAATACACTGTAGTAGTTTGGAACCCAGAAAGGCAGAAAAGTAATACAGGGTTTGGATTATTAATTACCAACAGTTCCAGACACATTAACTAAAACTCAGTTTACTCTTTTTTCTTTCTTATTGAGGTATAACATTTAAACTGTGAAGTATGTGATGTGCATTAATTTTAACTGGACAGTTTAATGAGTTTTTTCTGTGCATCACCCCTATAATCACCACCCAGATCCAGATTTTGACCACTTCTATCATGTCTGGAGGTTCCTTGCTTCTACTCCTTCTCACTCAACACTTACCTCCATTAAAGTTACTGTTCCAACGTCTGTCATCATCTATCAGTTTATCAGTGACTGAATTTCACATAATGATACATCAGTATTCTTTCTGCCGTCTTTCACCCAATATGATTATCTTGAGACTCATCTATGTTGCTGTGAGTATAAAAAGTTCATTTGCATTTACTCTTGAAAAAGGTTGTTGTTCCAAGAGAAACTTATGAGTATGCAATTATCACCTAAGGAAAGACTTCCTAATAGTTATCGATTTTATCTCTGTCTTCTCAGCTGACCTACATTTAAATTCTCTATTATAAAAGCTATATTTCTAGACTAATGTATGATTCTTTGACCATTTGCATTAGAATTACATGGGGGTGTTTGATAAGAAAATTACCATCCCTGAGCTCCACTCCACCTATTTGGTCAGATTCTTGGGAAGATGGATCATCTGAACCAGACTGGGGGAAAATGAAACATGGTTGTATAACATGCACAAATAAAATCTGTGATGCCTGTGAGATTATAAAACAGACGCAGGCTATAAGCTACGACTTTGAAGTAAGTTAGAAATATACCTGCCTCTTTACAGAAGCCCACTGAGTGCAATTAAATAAGCAAAGTGCTGTTAGAAGTGAAATACTGATTTTTTAAAAGTCCCTGTAAAACAGATCAGTGGTAACCAGGGGTTGGGGGTGGGGTTGGAGGGATCAATAGATCCCTCCTATTTCACTTCTACAGGAAATATTTAGGGCAGTGAGACTATTCTGTATGCTACTGTAATGGTGAATACATATGATTATATTCGTCCAAACCCATGGAATGTAACCACACCAAAAGTAAATCCTAATGTAGACTATGGAATTTGTGTGATGACAAAGTGTAAATGTAGGTTCATCCTTCATAGCAAATTTACTACTTTGATGGGGGGGGAGGTACTGATAATGGGGATAATAGGGAGTGTGGGTGGGCGGCAGGAGCTATATAAAAATCTCTACTTTCTGCTCAATTTTGCAGTGATCCTAAAACTGGTCTTTTAAAAAATTTGTTGGGGTTGCAAGGCTAGATAAAATACTAAGTTTCATGAAGCCAGTTGACTCAAGTTTACCATGTGACCCCCCAGGCTCCTGGTTCAACACCGAAAGTACTAGGTCATGGGGCTTTACTCAGCCTTGAACATAGCAATGTTCTCTAAGTTTTTATTTCCTGACCACAGAAGCCTGGCTCCTACAGCTGCTGCCAAAAGGAAGATTACAAGAACAATCCTGCAGATGTCTCTGGAACACCACATAGTAACCCCGCTCACGGCGATGGTGATTGAGAATGAGGCTGGAGATGAGCGCATGCTGGCAGACTCCCCGCCGCAAGACCACTCGTGCTGCGCAGGTCAGCGCTTCCATCTGCCGGAAGAATATTTAGAACAGTTCTCTCACCCCTCTTGGTGGTCCTGAAATCTCCGTTTCTCTCTCCGCCAGTCCATGTCTTGCTTTTATGTCTCCGTCTGCACAGGTCTTCCTATTTTAATTTACTGTGGGAAGAGTTAATTGCTGAGGTTTTCCAATATTTTTGTTCATTTGTCTCCCAAAGAAATTTTGATACCTACCATAAACTTTCACACATTTCAAAAATCAACATTAAATTTTTTTCACCTTCTGTAAATTGTAGCTATGAAGTTAAATTCGGGCACATTTTTAAACAAAACTGTTACACTGAAACATGTATTCAGTGATATTTGATGCTCACTGTCATCCATTAAAAAATAAATGAATAAATTCTATTTTAATCATTAGAAATTTTATATATATATTTTTTTTTCTAGTTGAACTTTTATTTCCATCCCATTTTCCTGGCAGGATTATCCTCTAGTGGAAAGTATGTCTATGCTTGAAAGTCTTTTATCATCCTACTCCTCTGCAAGAAAAATATGTTTACAAATTTAAATTTTTTCTTTTTCTTGTGACTATAAATGTCTAAGTGTTCAAAGTTTTCTTTTGGGTTGAGTTTCATTACAATTACAATGAGTAGATAGTTGATCAAAATAATATAAGAACTAGTATATGTAAGAAGAAGCAAAATTTTATTAGAAATCATCTCTTATGAGAAAATTGGGTGTTTTTTCATGTAAGTATGGGTAAATGTTATTAATTAATAAATTGAAACAGAAAAACTCAGCATCAATTCTCTTTTTAAAACAATTATTGGCATAAGACCTGATAAAACTTGTTAAAATACCTAAGTGGATAGAAGTAAAAGGAACTTGTTTATAGCAGTGTCACTCATCTGAGTTTCTTCAAAGTTGTGAGACAAAACTCAAACATGGATTTAGTGTTAAAAATTGTTTTTAAGGATCTGGTGACAACTCAGGTCCTACTTTAAATCTGTTGAAAGCAATGAATTGTAAACCACCTGACTTGCAAATGGAATTGTTTCCCAGACCTTGGAGCCATTCTGTTTTCTGGCATTGCAAGAGTTTCAAATAGATACTTTGGCTCCAGGAGGTTTTAGGTGAGGACAGGCAGGGCTAGAAGCAAGCATGCCTTCCATTTGTAATCTAGGAGAAAGAGGATTTCTTAGGAAAAGTGTATCTAGAAATTGCCTTGAAAATAGAAATTACATTAAAAATTATCCATGTTCTCTGTGTCCTGTGGAAGTCCCCAGGTGCTTCTAGTTTATTCGCTTCTTTCTTTCCTCTTTCTTAGGGATGTGTCCTGTTGAAACATAGTCTTAAAAACAACCTACATTTGCTGAAGGGTCATTTTATGCACTTTGAATTTTGTCCATTGAGATAAGAACTTTACCACAGTGTCCCCGGGTTCATGGAACTCTGATTTCTGACATCCCAGTTACAGTAGCCTCACAGCTAAATTTATCGAGGGAGAAACTCACCCTGGGCTACTGGCATGAGTTTCTCAAAGACAGGGAGATTAACCGGATATCAGAAGCAAAATGAACTTTTTGTAATCAGTAGGTGAACCTCATTGGGAAATAAAATTGCAGTTTGGTGACTAAATAGGATTAGATCCAGGAAGATGTGAACTGTAATCCAGGACTTCTCCAGAGTATAGACAGGACACAGCTCCCTGGCCTTACAGGGACTTCCCACAACTTCCACGGGCCGGGGCGGGGGGGTGTTGGGGGATGGCTTTCTGCTATTTAAGACCTTCATGCAGGGTCCAAGCTCTGCCCAGGGGCCTACCACAGGCCCATACAGCAGAACAACAGAGGAAGAGAGAAACCTCTGGAATAAAAATAGGAGGAGAAAATCTTAGTAAAGAAACTTTGGGTTCAGCACAGAACAGATTCTTGAAATGTAAGCAACTTCCACAGAAAAGTAATCCTGGAAACTAATGGATACTGGTTTGTCCACACAGGCGCCCTGTATTATGGCAGCAAAGTTGCTCCAAGTTCAATCCCATCTTGGGTCAACCCTTCACCAATGCCAGTGGTCCCAATGCCAGCACAAAGTGCTCCTGTGCTTGAGATGACTCCTCCACACGTGATGAGAGGTAAAAGATCTTCGACACTGCCTTCACACCCCAGGTCTCCATGGGATCACAGTCCTGTGGAGCATTTGTACAAGTTAGTAAAATCACTGTGTCCTGTGAAGAGGTGACTTTTCTATGCATCACTGACTTCCCTTGAAAGAAAATAGCTCCATGTAAGAATCAAGTCAGACTACTGAAACAAAATACCATACACTGAGTGGCTTAAACAACAGGCATTTCTTTCTCACTGTTCTAGGAGTTGGAAGTCTAAGGTCAAGGTGCTGGCAAAGTATACTTTATATTCTTGGCCTGTAGGTCACTGCCATCTTCCTGTGATTTCTTTTCGTATGATCTCTTTGTAAATGCAGGGGGAGAGAGCAGTACAGCGAAGGACTCTGGAGTCTCTTCTTACAAGGACACAAATCCCATCATGAGGACCACCCCTCATGACCTCATCCAGCCCTGTTTACCTCCCAAAGGGCCCGTCTTCAAATACCATCATTGAAGTAGTTAGAACCTCAATAAATGAATAGGGGTGATGGGTACAGTTCATTCCATACTACCCTGTTTCCAGTGGTGTAAGATGAACCCTCTGGAATGGAACAGATGCTGCTCTCAAGCAGGAAGGGTCGGGGCAATCAGTGGAAAGAACATTCTCTTTGGAGAGTGTTCATAGCACTGTGTGACTTGAGCAGTTTACTGTTTCTGCACTTCATTTCCTCTGTACTGGAAATGGGACCATGATTCTTATGGAGCCAGGTTGTGGATTAGATAGCTAGGTTGTGAGAATGTCTTTAAAGTGGTCATACTGAGTGACAACTCACTCAATAAACAGGTAACATTATTAAAGATTAGGAACTGTAAGAGGAACAGGGAGGAGCAACCTTTGAGCCAGTGGGTGGTGCTCATAGTCAACCTGATGATAAAAGGTGAGGCTTTCCAGACTCCAGCCCCTCAGGGGGAAGAGGCTGCTGGGAAACAGGGGTGGAGCTGGGGCTTTGGATAGTTAAAATGGCTGGTGGGGAGGGGTCTATGGAGAAGCCACCAGCTTGCCACTTGTGGCTTCAGCCTGGACCTCAGTTTCTGCTCACAGATGCTGTCTGAGGTAAGACAGATGGCTTCTGGCCACATGGCCAGCCTGCAAATTCTCCCCCTCTGTCTCTTTTCTCGCTCCCCTTGTTATTGTCATTCCTCACTGTATGTCTATTTTGGGGTTGTAGCCTGCATTTTGAAGTGTCGGTACCTACCAACCAGGTCAACCCAGTTTCCCTCTCCCTCCTGCACTGCCGGTTTGCTGTTTCAGAGCTATAAACCTTGAATAAAAAATATTTTTATATTATTTCCTATATGACTACTTGTTATTTCTGTGAGGTTATCTGTTCATTTGCTTACTTATTTATAATACCTCTTTTAATCTATATACTTATACATACAGTGTCTATGTATACACACGGTACATATATGTGTATCTATGTGTGTAATTATGTGTGTGTATGTGTGTGTATATATGTATATAGTGAATGTGTGTTTCTTATTCCTCTTGTCATTCTTACTCATTTTTATCTCTAGCCTATTAACATATGTAATAGCTACAGAAGAAGTACCCATTGTATTTATAAAATAATGTAGTGTTGATGGAAGCTCTATGAGGAGACACAACAGGTATGGTCCAGTGGGCTCCTGGTCCCTAGAAACATAACCTGGCATATATTAGAAGCACAATAAATATTAATCCTTGTTAAAGGTGCTCAGGAATAAAATGCTGTTTAAAACCATCTTCCTTTTTTATAATTTTTTTAACTCCTTTGTATATTTTCCAGTTGAAAATGACCCACACTTCATCATTTTCCTACCAAGAAGTCAAAAGAATATTTGTTTCAATATTGATTCAGAACCTGGCAAAATCCTCAACCTTGTTTCTGATCCAGAATCAGGTAAAACAAAACAATATATATGGATTAGACAATTAAATCTCTGTCATGTTTTTTTTTTTTTTTATTTATACATACAAGCTGGGGTACAGGCCAGAGGCGTGGGGCAGCGAGAGGGTCCACCAGAGACAGAGCGGGTAGCAGAACAGGCAGATCAGAAATACACTGCTGAGGGGAGCAGCGGGTGAGGCAGGAGAGGTCTGCCGCACCATGTGGGATTCTCCCTGGCTGGGCGTCGAACTCGCGTCGCCACTGCCAACAGCTCCACAGCGCAGCGCTTAACCGCTGCGCCACCGGGGAGGCCCTCTGTCATGTTTCATTGTCACCCCTGGGGTTTCTTCTTTCTCACCTTAATTGAAGTAAGTGATAATATTAATAGAAGTTTTATATTTGCCAAGCTCTGATAATTAGTGGAAAATGAATCATAAATATAATCCTAAGTGATTGAATCATTACAGATAAAATACTTTCTGAGTATGAACTAGTAGATCTCATTGTGATATAATTAAACTATAATAAAGCATGGTTTTAAAGTGAGACAGCTACAAAGGAAACAATGTTATGTAAATCCTAAAGCAAAATATTAACAATTTCCCCTATTATGAAGTTTTATAATTTAATTTTTTATTTTTTTCAAGATTTATTTTTATTTTATGCATAGAAGAACTAGGGGTACAGGGAGTGAGAAGATTCACCAGAGACAGAGTAGGGAGCAGAACAGGCGGCTCTACTGAAGTACACTGCTGAGGAGAGCAGTGGGCAAGACAGGGGAGGTCTGCTGTGCCATGTGGGTTAGCTCCCTGGCCAGGGATGGAACTCATGCTGCAGTGGCTGGCAATAGCTTGATAGTGCTGAGACTTAACCCCTAGGCCACCGGGGAGGCCCACGTTTTATAACTTTAAATTATGGTGCCCACCCATGAAAAAACAAAGGGTGCATATGAGGAAAAAATACCTTTTTTTCCGTGTAGGGATTTTGGTCAATGGTCAGCTCATTGGTGCCAAGAAACCTGAGAATGAAAAACTAAGAACCTATTTTGGAAAACTGGGATTTTATTTCCGAAGTGAAGACATGAAAATAGAAATCAGCACTGAGACCATCACCCTGAGCCAGGGCCCTCGGGTGTCCATCCTGTCCTGGTCTGACACCGCTCGTGTCATTTTTCAGAGGTAAGTATTTTCCCATCTGAATTCAAGCCTGTCTCTGATACAAGTATGTGATAAATCCAGGTCTCAGTACCTACACATAGAACTTAAAATCACCATTTTAAATATGAAGAAGTCAAGGTTCAGAAACGTTTTTGGCAGCTATACCCTGTTCTTGGGAGCAGAGCACGTGCGTCTCAGGCTGGCCTGGAGCCTGCAGATAGTAGGTCCTCGACAAACGTGTGGGAATTTTCGCGAACACAGCACCTGAAATCCACAGCCAGCTGTGTCAGTGTGCTCAGAAACACTATTGTTGTGTCTTACGTGTAATATCTTCCCATTCATATCTGTTCATTGTTTATATACAAACAGTTAAGTTGTCAGAATTTTAGAGCTAGACAGTAAAACACATTTTGTAACAAGAACATTATACAGGTCTTAGCAGACAGTGGGATTGTATCAAAGGGACAGAGAGCCCAGAGTAGTGGTGGCAGGAATGACTTTCTAAAGGGTATTTTCTGGAATCCTTCACTGCATTTCAACTTTCTCACTAGGGTGCTTGTTTCAGTGAAGAAGGAAAAGACTGTGACTATCACCCTGGCTAAAGAGAAGTCCTTCTCCATTTTACTTCATCGTGTTTGGAAGAAGCATCCAACAAATGTAGACTTTTTGGGGATCTATATTCCTCCCACAAACAAGTTTTCATCTAATGCACATGGACTAATAGGTAAAATGTCACTTGACCATCTAGTGTGTGTGAGATCACCCCAGGGCTTGAACCACCAGGAATGATGTGGGCAAACCTTGGGAAAGTGACAGGGAGGACCCACGTTCTGAGCCAGAGTAGTTTATTAGAGTTGACTGGCTTCGGTCATTTTGGTGAGCTAGGGAGCTGGCCCTGGAATGATTTTTGTAGGGTTGAACAGCAGAGAGAGATATTTGGCTCTGAGTTGGCTGGTTAGTAGACCAAAGGCATGCTCCAGGCTGAGTCCTGTGCGGTCTTTGGGTAGCTTTGGGAGGCCAGTCTCTCCCCAGCCAGAAAGGTTTTTAAAGATGCTAAAACAGCATAATATACAGACACAACAAACATGATTAATACCACCCGACAGAACAGTGAGAACAGTGTGAGGTGACTCCATTATGCTCTAGCCAGGACTTACTGTTCCAGATGCGGTTTTCCCAGAACCTGAATTTTATCACCATGAACTGGGCAAGTTAAGTGAAACTGATGGAGATTATTTTCTAATTCAGGAGATCTAATGAACTGGTTTAGGAAATCTCTGATAACAAACAGGGTATCTAGGCTATCTTTCCCTAATTTTTAAAGAATGGTTCCAGATTACTGGTGCCTAGGGGGTGGACATGATGTGACAACATACACTGTAGAGGTGCGAACCTATCCCCTGAAAACATAAACGGTGTTGTAAACCAGTGCTACCTCAATAAACATTAAAAAGAAAAAAAGAAAAAAGAAAGAATGGTTCCAACGTAACAACGTAAGCATGACATCATATGCCTTGTTTCTGATTTATTTCTATGATTTAGTCATCAGGGTGTTTGATTTTACTTCTGGGCCAATAGATCAGCCTTACATGTAACTGACCAGGGATGAACAGACAGAATTAGCTCTTAGCAAGGGTCCATCACTGTGTCCTTTTCCCTCTTGATACATCGCTCTACCCTTGAAATTCTGGAGGGAAAGCCCATCTGTAGTTTGGATAACATTACCACTGTCTTGTTATTAACCATTGGGTTGCATGTGAATAAATGTCTGTACTTTGTTTCACTAGGCCAGTTCATGCATGAACCAAAGATACATATCTTCAATGAGCGACCTGGGAAGGACCCTGCAAAGCCAGAAGCAAGTATGGAGGTGAAAGGACACAAGTTGACCGTCACCAGGTAGGCCTCAGATGAATAAGACAGTAGGAACAAGGAGTTAGGATGAACTCAGAGCTACAAAAGCTACAAGAGCAAGAAACGCTATTTTAACATTACCTATGTCAAATTAAACCATCAGGAACAGAAACATTTGTGATATTTGAGCAAGGACACCACAGAGAGTTCACCTTAAATCCAAGTAATAATTAGATATAGATACAGCCATAAAATGCTCAGGACTCATTAATCCCTCGTTCTCACCTTCATACCTTAGAAGCCCCATGGTCCACATGTTGGGTATTGAAAAGCTGACAAAAAGAGGAAATCTTAAAAATGCCTTGGAACCACAGAACTAGAGAATGAGTGTATTTTTGTGCATGAGGCTAGAGCCTTCTTTCTAAGTCTGAATCTACTGAGTGCACTTGGGTCTATGAATCTACTGAGTGCATTTTTGTGTAGCTTTTCTTACACAAGCCATATCCATAAGCTTCATTTTGAAGTGAGAACTTAGACATTAGCATTCTGAGTATAAAATCTTACAATTCTGGAGATGTTTTCCCCAGCTTTTATAGATGTCTTATCTATACCTAAGTGGTATCATATTAAAGCTTTTACAAAGCAGAAAATTTTATTAGAAATGATTCCATTTGCATGTCACTGACTTCCACACACTTAAGCCATAAATTATAATATTAAGCCATAAAATTATAATAAGCACCACCCCAACATAGGTTTCTGAGCTAAAATAATAGATTCCTAGCAAGTATACCATTCAACTGGCATAGGATTACTACAGATACCTGAGCTGCCAATATGCATCAGTAAACGTTTTATAGAAGAAAAGGTGAGTATCAGCTAATAATGGATAATATGTAACCTGAAGGTAGTAAAAGTGCATCTGCTGTACTCTAATAATGGTCTCATTTTCATCTACCAAAAGCATCCCATGATGCATAACTACAACTAAGTTGACTACGGGACTTGCACAATTTTCTAAGGATACACTGCTTATAGTCTGTCCTTCCAATCCCAAGCCACAGACTTTGATGTTCCCTACAACGTGGGGAGTGGGGGTGGTGGAGATGAAGGTGGGCAGATGAAGTGTGAGAAGAGGCACAAAGAACCGCAGGGGAGACTGAGTCTCCATTCTAGATGTGCAGGTCGGCCTGCCCTGGTCTGTGCGGTCACCATGCACCTGTTGTCTTTGCAGAGGCTTACAGAAAGACTACCGAACGGATATTGTGTTTGGAACAGACGTCCCCTGCTGGTTTGTGCACAACAGTGGGAAAGGTTTCATCGATGGACATTATAAGGATTACTTTGTGCCTCACCTCTATAGCTTCCTTCAATGGCCTTAACGGTTTACACCTTTGGAAATTATATGTATAAATATACACTTCTTTTCCTGCCACTTTTATAGTCATTCTTCTGTTTGAGGAAATAGAAACTAACTAGGTATCATGGTGGTTCATAAAACTTGTTAACACATCTGAGGAAAATAAATACTTGCAAAGACATTTTAGGATTTTGCTGCTTTCAGATGCTAAGGTATGTTCATCGAAGCAATGCAAAGGAAAACTGCTTTGGACAGTCAAGCTGGCATCCAGACAGAGCCCTGAATTTGGCATTTCCTATAATGATTTCACTACTGCTGAAAATCAGATCTTCAGCCTTGCAGGTGGTATATATTTTATGTTGGTTACTTGGGAAGTTCAATTAAGAAAAGGTTTTTGGTGAACATGGAATAAAAATGAGGAAGTTACTTGATCTTAATTGTTTCACAGCTCTCTCTCACTCGCTCTCCACACACACACACACACACACACACACACACACACACACACTAAATCCTTGTCACCCTCAGGCAGGCCAGTCTTGCCCCAGTACCCGGGATAGCCCAATATGTGTCATCAAGATTCTACCCATAGCATTGGCCTAGAAGGCCCTTATTAGGCAGAGTTCACCAGAGAAACAGAACCAATAGGAGACATATACATATATATGACTGTATATATAGTTTGTCCTTGAATAATGTCAATTATTTCAACATCGTTTCATTATGTTAATGAGAAAAAATATTGATTCCCCACCGGGCCATCATCCATATGGCGTTTGCACATTCTCTCCAAGACTGCCAGGGTTTTTTCTGGGAGTTCTGGTTTCCCCAACATCCCAGAGCTGTGTACATGAGGTTCGCTGGCATGTCTCAATTGCCCCTCAGTGAGTGTGGGTATATTCGAGGTGTGGACCACAAAAGGCATCATGTTCGGGGTAGGATTGGGCTTTGCACCCTTAGCTGCTGGGGGAGGCTTTGAGAACCCTTTGTTACTTGTACCTTTACTGCTACTTGGTGAAAATTTAACTTTAAAACTTCTACCTTCAAGTATGAAGTTTAGTTTGATTCTTAGTATTTTATGTGGCTCAGTAGTTTTAAAAATCATGACAACCTCGGGATTAGGTTATATGCAGCATATTAAGCAACGGAATAACATCAAAAGAAACTAGATTTAAAATCAAACACATTATAATTATCAAAGCTTTTATTAATAGCAGGTGTTTTGAAAGTCTTTGCCTATAAAAATTTTATTTTGTTCATATACATCCCTCTGAGGCCAGAAATGTCTTCTCCATATAATTTTGAATTAAAAATGAATAATCAATGTGAATTTGAACTGAAGGAACCAAATTAATGGGAATAGTTAGCAAAGAAAGAACTATTCCACTATCTATGTCCATTTAGTTTCTGAAAGTATTATGCTCTCAGCCATGCTGAAAAACATGACAGTTACCTGTATTATGCTTATTTATTCTCTGGAGCATCTTGCAGCACATTAGTAATTGATCAATATTTAATTTTGTATATAGTGGCAGTATCCAATTTAAATCTTAGCTGGGATATTACAGAGCTGGTATTTTTCAGATATATAAATCATCTTTAGGACTTACATAGCCTATCTTCAAAGCTTTTACCATGTATCACTCTCAACATATTCCATTAAACCAATTAAATATATTTATTCAGGAAAATGAGTCTGTGTTTGAGAAAAACCATACTCACATCATACCTCTGTCATCTGTTTATGTTTGGTTGAATTTAAATTACTGAAAATTAAACACATTTTCTTAAGAGTTGGAAAACTGGCAGTTCAAAGAAACGAATTTTAAAAGATTTAAGAGTATGTCAGTGTGCATTAAAAATGAACTGTGAATCAGGAGTTATTTTAGTGTCTACTGGTATGAGGGCTTATGCAAATCATTCTATATACTTTAAAGGATCACTTAACATAAAAAGTAGCATCTTCTTCTCAGTCTTACTCCAATCAAAAGAGATTGAGGGACTCCCTGGTGGCGCAACAGGTTAAGCCCAACGCTGTGGAGCTGTCGGCGGCTGCGGTGGGAGTTCGATGCCCCGCCACTGCCAGGGAGAATCCCACATGGTGCGATAGACCTCTCCTCCCAGCCCACTGCTCCCCTCAGCAGTGTATTTCGGCCAATCTGCCTGTTCTGCTCCCCACTCTGTCTCTGGTGAACCCTCTCACCATCCCATACCTCTGCCTGCACCCCAGCTTGTGTGCAAAACTAAAAAAAAAAATCTTAAAAAAAAGAGATTGAAGTGACTCCAGATCTAGTTAGGTCAACATAAAAATTACCTTTCTGCCTAGATAAAAATACTTATGTTTTAAGAATTAGTGTTGTTATTCCTTTCTCAACATTTTTTCCACATCTGTATCAATGTTTGAGAAAGAAAATCAAGGATGCCTCCTTTTAATAGTATAATGATTCAGTTTTTCAGTTAACATTTCTGGGGTGACTTTGACCAACTGACTAACTTACAATCAAAGCTGACTCATATGCTAATTTTGTGATTCCATTTTTTTAAAAGTTTTTATTTATTTATGCATACAAGCTGGGGTATAGGCCAGAGGTATGGGGAGGTGAGAGGGTTCACCAGAGACAGAGTGGGGAGCAGAACAGGCAGATCAACTAAAGCACACTGCTGAGGGGAGCAGCAGGTGAGGCAGAAGAGGTCTGCTGCGCCATGTGGGAATCTCCTCTGGCAGGCATTGAACTCCCGCCCAGCGGCAGGCCAACAGCTCCACAGCGCTGCGCTTAACCCATTGCAATTCCATTTTTTTTTAAAATGAGGTTCCACCCTTGTTTGTTTTTTTTTTAAGATTTATTTTATTTATTTACGCATATGAGAACTGGGGTCTAGGCCAGAGGTGTGGGGGAGGTGAGAGGATTCACCACAGAGTAAGGAGAACAGGTGGATCTACTGAAATACAGTACTGAAGGAAGCAGCAGGGAGACAGAAGAGGTCTACTGTGTCAAATGTGAGTTAGCTCCCTGGCTGGGATAGGCCACACTGGCTGGTGATAGCTTGATAGCACTGAAACTTTAACCATTGAGCCACCAGGGAGGCCTTAATTCTGTGATTCCATTTTAACCAAATAGAAACAGGTCAACACTGGTTTCATTTAATAGTCTATTAATCAGGCCTAGTGAAGTCAGGGCAGATTCTTAATTAGCTAGTCGAGATTAGTTTAATTTAATACCAAGTCATTTATTGTAGTCAGTTTCTCCACAGCATTCATCTTGGGTCTATACCTGCTTCTCACTCTTACATCTCCAGCACCTTCTGCAATGGCTAAATTCCTGGAGGTACCCAGTAAATGTTTGTTGAATGAATTTACTCAATACATCAGCAAAAACTGACAGGCGTTAGAAGCACACAAGGAAAATAAGCAAATAAGGCAACGGGATTATGGCATTCTTAATGAAGAAAACTCGGGGAATTTGATTTCCCAAGACACCAATGCCAATAATTTGATATATCTCGAGCAATGTAATCGTAAACTTTCCATGAAGCAAGAAGACAAGTCACAGATTGAGAGAAAATATTTGGAACAGACATACCTGGTAAAAAGAAGAGTTATCCAAAACATACAAAGAAATTAAAACGCAAGTAACGAAACAAACAACCCAATTAAAACATAGGCAAAAGACTTAGACATCTTCCCACAGAAGATAAACAGATGGCAAATAAACATATGAAAAAATGCTCAGAATCATGTCATTAGGGATTGCAAATTAAAACGAGATAGCACAAATCTATCAGAATGGGAAAAATCCCAAACAATGACAACATCAAACGCTGGTGAGGAGGTGAAGCAAGAGGAATTTTTATTCCTTGCTGGTGGGAATGAAAAATGATATAACCACTCTGGAAGACAGTTCAGCAGTTTCTTTAAAACTAAACATACTCTTAACTATTTGATCAACTCCTGGTATTTACACAAGGAAGCTAAAAACTGGTGTCTACAAAATAAAACCTATACATGGATGTTTATAGCAGCTTTATTCATAATTGCCAAAATTTGGAAACAACCAAGAAATGGTGAATGGAATGGAATATTATTCAGTGCTAAAAAGAAATGAGTCATCAAGATATGAGACACGGAGGAAAACTTAAAGGCATATTACTTAGTAAAGGAGGTCAATCTGAAATGACTACATACAGTGGGATTGAGGGCAAAACTATGGAGCCAGTAAAAAATATCAGGGGTTGGGTAGGGAGGAGGGATGAACAGGTGGGATGCAGATGATTTTTAGGCTGGTGAAATTATCCTATATACTATAATGTGAAATACATTTCATTATAAATTTGTTCACACCAGTAAATGTACAACACTAAGGGTGAACCTAATGTAATCTATGGGCTTTGGATGATAATGACACATCACTGTAGGTTCATCAATTGTAACAAATATACTACTCTAGTGGGGGAGGGGGATGTTGATAGTGGGGAAGGCTGTGGGGTAACGGGCAAAAGGTTATATGGAAAATCTCTGTATTTTCTGCTCAGTTTTGCTGTGAACTTAAAACTGCTCTAAAAGTCTATTTAAAGAATAGCTTAGGATGCTTTAAAAAGAAAAGTACATCAATGTAAGATTTGATTTTAGGCGTTTGCAGTCACTTTGCTTACCCAATACCCCAATACTGACCTCTAAGAATTTAGAGTAAAAAAATTCTATAGTGTAGCAAGCAACCCAGATGTCCAAAAAATAGATGATTGGATCAAGAAGATGTGGTACATATAAACAATGGAATACTATTCAGCATTCAAAGAAGATAAACACATGCAATTTGCAGTGACATGGATGGAATTAGAGGGAATCATACTCAGTGAAATAAGCCAGAAAGAAAAAGAAAAATATCGAATGGTTTCACTTATAACAGGACTATAGGGAAACCAAATAGGAGAGAGACACTCAGTGTGTGTGTGTGGGGGGGGGGGGGATGGCGGATAAGGGCACAAAATGGAATAGAAAAGAACACAAGGTACCATGGAGATGGATCACGGGTGAATTGGTGGTGGGCTACCCAAGGGGAATACAAATGTAAAAGACATAAATAACAATTAAAAAAAAAATTCTATAGTGTAGAATCATATTTGTGTCTCAGATTTTTAAAAAATACACTTAAACCTCAATTATGTTAATTTATTTATAAACCTCAATTATGTCACTTTATTTTATGTTATTTTATCTTATTAAATTGAGAGGTAGGAATGAGACATTTTTTTCTATGAAGAAAAGCAGTTGATTCCAAATGTAAGGATTTGAGGAAGGCATATGAAATTTGTCATGCTTTATCTCACTACTATAGGAAAAACCATCCTCTTTATTAAAATTCTTCAGGCCAGATTAATACAAGACCAAGCCACTAATGCTTGGCTCCATCTGCTGCCACTTCTGCTTACTACCATTCATAAACACTAAGTGCTGGACTTTACATCTGACATTTTATTCTTTTTTATAGTTCTGACAATAATCCTGCAGGGACACATTATTCCTTGACAACTTAGACATTACAAACTTTGAAATTCAAGAATATTAACTTTCCTAGTGAGTTGAACAGCCAAAATTCAATCTAAAGTCTGCCCAACTGCAAAACCCAGTTCTTTTTCATGTTACTATGCTGTTAATTTCAGAACATCCTGGGAGAATGTCCTCTGCAATGCTCCAGCATCATCCTAGGACTATTTCCTATGCTGCCTTTTAGATTTCTACTATTAGCATATAGTCTCCCAACGGCTGACAGTATAATGTATCCCCCATTCTACATCTGAGAGGGAGGGTGCAAGGGTTCACACAGGACCCCCATCTAGCCAATCACGATATCCCAATCCGTTGATTTGAAGTGATTTCCAGATATGTACTGCTATGACTCAATTCCAGGTCTTTTGTTTGAATTGTGATGAAGGGTAAAATGTAAAGCTGGAGAAGGTGGCAGTCATCTTGTGGTTGTAAGAGACCTTGAGAAGGGAGCCAGCACACACAAGTCAGGGATATGGAAAGATCAGGCCCTCATAAAGCTGTCCATACTCTGAATCTTACCACATGTGAAGTCAGGGTCTGCTTCTTTTCAGTTACATGAATCATAAATTTCTTATTATTATCTTGCATAATCAAGTGTGGAAGGGGAGAGGGCTTACCTTTTGCATGCCTAAAAATTATTGTGCTCCACTTACTCACATAGTTCAACATTGCTAGTAGGACTGTAAGTGGTCCAGTCACTTTGGAATACAGTTTGGCAGTTGTTCAAAATGTTGAACATGGTATATATAACAATGAATTACAGCAATGACTCAGCGACTCCACTCCTAGCAACTAAAAGCCTATGTTCCTACAAAATCTCATGCATGAATGTTCACAGTAACATTATTTATAATAGTCCAAAAGTAGAAACAGCAAAATACCCATCACCTGATGACTAGATTAAAAAAAGTAATGTGGTCTATCTACACAATGGAGAGTTAATTGGTAACAAAAAGAAACTACCGGTAAAGCCAACAATATTGATAAACCTTGAAAATATTATGCTACATGAAAGCAGTCAGTCATAAAGAACACATAGTGTAGGACGCCACTCACATGAAATGTCCAAAATAGGTGAATCTACAGAGATGGAAAGTAGATGAGTGGTTGCCAGGGGCTGAGGAGAGAGGGAGAACAGGGAGTGATTAAGGATAGAGGCTTTCTGATTGGGATAATGAAAATATTCTAAGATTAGTCATGATGGTCACACAATTCTGTAACTATACTAAAAAACACTGAATCATATACTTTTAATAGATAAACTGAGTGGTATATGAATTATAGCCCAGTAAGGCCATTGTATTTACAGTGTAACTTTTAAAATGTAATTATATTTAGAGTTCAACTGTGTGACTTCAGTACTGAAAATATAAATTTAGCATATATGAAGAGTTTCCTCCAATCATATGTTCTAAAATGTCTTATATAGAACACTTCACAATAACTTTTTTTAATAAGGATTTAAAAATCAAGGAAGTATTACAAAGGAAACAAAAATAACAAGGACAAAACTACATAATTTTGATACATGAGACATAATTAGATTTTTCTGTAAGTTAAGGCTAAACAACTATACAGTAACATTTAAATAAATTCATTTGCTTTATACAAAAGAAACACCCTAACACAGTAGAGTATCACAAAATCTTGGTGAACACCAATTTGATGCTTTAGGATTTTAATGTGTGGTTAACAAACTTTCAAACTCAGGCAAGTTTAGAAATGTCTTCATATTGAATTCCTTCAACTCTGCGTCCTTTTAAAGGGCCCTACAAATTGAAATAATTCAAGAAAAGGTTAAAAACACACACGTACTTAAAGAAAATGACACTATGCTTATGAATACAAATTTGCCTTTTCCATGGCCCTAAATATCTTTAAGATAGCCAACATGTCTATAATGTCTATGAATTTTTAAAAATTATTACAAGGCATTTTATTGAGAACTGGCATATTTTCTTTAATGGTATCTGAAATGTGTTATCATCACTAGAAACTGTGGCAGAGAACTGTCAACTGCTCCTATGTCTCCTGAATAAATAGTTAAACTTCGTAGCTCCTAGTGTGGTTAGGGTGGCCACAGAATGGAGCTCCTGTCCTGGCAGTGAAGAGAAGTGGTACGTGCCATGTCCCAGTTCAGGTCAGACCATCTTCCACATGTAATTCATCATGTTCCCCCTCAGCCTGCCAAAGCACACCAATACAGCAACTGTAAACTCTGTTGAAGATGGGAGAGCTGTGAGTTGGGAGGATCACCTCTTAGAAAAGAGCCTCACTTGGTCTCACTCACAGACCTACCAGGACTATAAGCAATTTTATTTGTATGTTGGATTTCTTTAAATAAATTGCTTTATTCATCTCTGCTACCTTAAATCCTTTAAAAAGGAGGGACATTAAAAAAAAAGTTGCTCTATGTGATTCTTCCCCCATTAACTACAATTATATCGTAGTTATATATACATACATACATATATAATCACATAGATATCACAAGTTATACTATGCTAAATTGAGGTTTATATTAGATGTGAAGGGGATGTCAGGATATGAAACTGTAAACACTGTGCACAATTTTATAAAATACAAAGATTGCAAAAGACTAAAATACTAATGGAGGTTGTCATTTGGCTGGGGGATTATGGATAATTTAAAAAATTATATTAAGATGTATTTTTCAGGTTTGGAATAATGAGTTTTGTTAAAGACTGAATGTTTGTGTTTTCCCATGTCCCAACCTATCCCCAGCCCTGTAAAAATTCATATCTGAAACCTAATCCCCAATGTGATGTTACTAGGAGGTAAGAGGCCTTTGGAGGTGATTAGGTCATGAAGGCAGAGCGCTTGAGAATAGGATTAGTGCCCTTATAAAGGGATCCCAGAGAGTTCCCTTGTCCCTACAGACAGGTGCAGTAACTTAAATCGTGAAGCAAGCCCTCACCAAACACCAAATCTGTCTTGTCTTTGACTTCTAGTCTCCAAAACTGTGAGAAAAACATTTCTGCTGCTCATAAGCCACCCTGGTCTAAGATATTTTGTTATAGTAGTCTGTGAACAGACCACGATAGGCATGCATTTCTTGTGTAATCAAAATATAAAGTGCTTTAGGAATGGTATAGTCATTAGAGAAAGTAAACTTACAGGTTTCCAAATAGGAGAGGAGAAAAGCAAAAACCCAAACTCTGAAATAAAATTAAGACCAATCCAATGATAAAGAACTATAGCACATTTTTAAGATATTTGAAATTTCTGTCTTTGAACATACTTACAGTTTCAATGACTATAGTAGCTGAAAAAGTCTTCTCATTGATGGATTCTAGAGTGCCTTCATTTCCCCTGTAGCCTCCATTTAAAACTAGAATTCTCTTTCCTACAATAAGAAAAGAACGTTAACACTTAAAGCAAAGAAAATTCTACTTTTTTCTTCCACTTTGTTACAGCAACATGTAATGAATGACCCGAAAGATCATTTAGAAGTCATTAATCATTTAAGGACTCTGTAATATAAGACTCTGTAATAAAGTATAGTTTGTAGATCTTTGGATCATATAGTTTTTCCCACTTCTTTTTTTTACTTTTAGATTGCAAGGAGCACAAGGTACTTAGAGGAAATGTTTAGCATCAAGAAGTAGTCAGGAAAAAATCTGCTTCTTTTGTCTCTTATAAAATCCTAAGATTCTGGCAGTTGCATAAAAATATAAACATATGACTAAGCTATTTCTAAGACTTTCCCCAATAGGAATGATAAATCCAGACAAAGACTTGTTTGTCAATGTCACAGCAGTTTCATTTGTAAGAGTCAAAAATTGTAAATAGCCCAAATGTCTATCAACAGGTGACTGAATAAGCAAAAAGTAGTACACCCATACAATGAAATACAACCCAGCAATAAAAAGGAATGAACGATATAGATAACATGTGATAATATGAATGAATCCAAACTAATTACACTTAGTGCAGGAAGCCAGATAGAAAAAAGGAACACAACAGTATGATTTTATTCATGTAACATTCCAGAAAAATGGTAACTAATCTATGACAAAAGGCAGATTGGTGGCTGCCTGGGAGGGTTTGGGAGGGAGGAGGAGAAGGGTGGGAAGGAAAGATTGTAAAGGGAAACGAGACAACTTACAAGGAGTGATGTTGGGATCGGATGGATGATTTTACCCAAATATTTACTTGTCAAAACCTATCAAATTGTACACTTTATACAAATACCATTTATTGTCTGTCAGCTGTAGCTCAATAAGTTGAATAAAAAAACTCTTCTTCAATCCATAAAATGGGTATTATTACAGAGGGAAAGAGTAAGTAGAAGCTTGAAAGACCAACACTATCTTCGTGCCAGCAATGACACCATATTGAAGAGTTTGATCAGTGACAAACATCCTAACCAAAGTAGCACTTACACTAGAAAGGCACCCAAATGATAAAGACAATTAAGGATGAAAAAGCAAAATAAAATTTTCAGTTCACTATCTCGGGTGACTGAACAAATACATTAATGATAACCCTAATATAACTGACTTTATCCAAATATGTCTGTTTTGCTTCAAGAAAAAAAAAAAAGGATTCTAGAAAGAGAAAATGTATTCATGCCACAAAATAGTGTTCTCAGAGCACTGGTGAATCACCACAAGACCTGAAGTCAAATACACAACCTTGATTAGGTAGTTATATATTTGTAAAGGGAAGTTGTATCTATTAACTATCAAGTAATGATAAAACAAAAACTATGGTTTTAACAATAGAATCACTCATTTTGACAACATGCACATTAAATGGTATGCGAAAAGATTTACCTGGTGCTGGAATTACTGTTTCTAAATGAGTCTGGTCAAGTTTCAGCTTATCTCCAGAGTCAATCATCTTTACAACAGCTGTGTATTTGTCAATTACCTCCTATCATATGAAATTAACACTTTTATAATAGGAGAAATATATATAAGAAATATGTAAAAGACAAAAATATGTAAAATGAAGACAAATGATATTCCAATCAAAATATAATAAACACTATGTATGATTTCTCAGTTTATAGTTCTTAAAGAATTCCATTAAAGTTGTCATGTAGGAAGGAGAAAAGACTAGTGACCTTAGAATAAGAAAAAGATTAGTGACCTTAGAACAAGACTTTAAGAAATATAATGAGAGGGACAGCTTTTGCCTAATGTCTCTTAGCAATTTATGTATGTACAAGCGTGGGTGCCAGAATGAATCTGGATTTGAGAAAAACGAAAGAGAGAACTGCAGAGATAATTTTTTAAATTTAAAATCCTAAAGCAGCCAAAAGTGAGTCTCTTGGGCAAAACAAGGAAATCTTCCGTTGAACATTTGGGGCATAATTAATTATATTGCCCATAATTAACAAAGAGAATGCATCTTTTGATTAGTAAGGCACACACATTGAATTTAAGAAGTGCCAAGGGGACTGTATACGTACCATGTGCACCAGAAAGAAAGCAAACCAAGCATAAACTATGGGTGAAAATGAGTTATTACTCAACAATTATGAATTCAGCATTCTTTTTATGGTGTCATCAAGAACCTGAGACATGATGCTTCTGCTACTAGAACTTGGTTTACGGAACACTAAAATTAACTTTACTCAGCCCCAACCAGCGCTTTTCACAAATTTCATTCATAACTTGATGTCTTTACCTTAACAATGCCTTTTTTCTTATGATATTTCTCTCCAAGTTTCTTGGTTATAATTTTCACGATGATTTCCTGGGGGAAAAAACAAAAAATAAAGATGGTGGATAAAAATTATTTTTCCTGTTTTAATCTTCCATCTTAAATCATGTTCACCAAAAATAATTGTAAGATGTAAAAGCCCTGCTAAATAAGAAATGTTAGAGTTCTAATGAGCCAACAGTGCCAAAACATTTCTTTAGTAATCTTTCATTCCTTCTTTTTTTCCCTCTTAAGATATATTTATTTACGCATACAAAGCTTGGGTGTAGGCCAGAGGTGGAGGGAGGGGTGGTTAGAGGATTCAACAGAGACAGAGAGGGGAGCAGAACAGGAAAATTGACTGAAATACACTGCTGAGGGGAGCAGCGGGCGAGACAGGAGAGGTCTGCTGTGCCATGTGGGAAGCTCCCTGGCTGGGGATCTAACTCGAACTCCTACTGTAGTGGCTGCGCATAGCTTCATAGTGCTGAGACTCAACCCCTTGTACCACCAGGGAGGGCTACCTGCTCTCTTTTTTTAATTCAAGGTGATTATGGAGAGGAAAAACATGTATCTATTTTCACAGAGAAGGTTCCTTGAAATCTAGGACTTTTACCTGTATGTCTCAACTCTATTAATCCATGTCTCTCAGAGATATTTCTTTCTCTTCATTCAAGGAAGTGAAAAGTGCCAAGGATATTATATCATTGGTGTTTGCTGCTGATAAAACTCCAATGGCAAAAGCCTGTTTGGCCTGTTTTCCTTTTCCTTTAAACTAATGGATCTTAAACAAGCGCACACATTAGAATCACTGAAACACATGTATTTTGAAAAAAGTCCCTCTAAAAATTTTTGAAATACTCTCTGGTTAAGAACTATTGCTTCAGGCAAAATCCTTGATTACATATAAGAAACTATTAATATTCAAATGTTTCCTACTCTAACAGGGAATATAAACCAAAATAATTCATAGGTGGTTTCTTGCCTACACATCCTTTGTTTCTTAATCTTGATCTAAACTTCTTTTCAGTGACTGGAAGTCAAGGTGACTAACGCCCCCCAGGAAGCAGCACCGCTTACCTGATGAGAGGACAACCTAATGAATCAGACTGCCCCTAAATGACACTGCAGAAACTACTCCAATGTTTTATGTCTCAGTTCTCACATACAAAATGGGAGTAATAACAGTAATTACGCTTTAGGACTGGTACAGAAACTAAGTGATACAAAATAATCATTTTGTAAGAAGTATTTTCAAATTGGAAAACTTATTTCATGATCATTCATGTGAATACCAGGTCAAAGTATTTCCCATTATGTAGAGACAAACTAAGACATGAAAGCTAAAATTATTTCAAAGTGAAAGAGAATGACTACAGAGATTTAAATTAGAACTTTGGGCTTCTTGATATTCAAGGTTATTAATCTTACTTTTTAAATCGGAAATTATCTAAATTACACATTACTTTTAACTTCCCTATTATTGATTAAACCAACTTCTTTAAGAATAACTAAGGGACCCAGAAATTTTTTTGAAAACTTCACATTTGGTAAGTACAAACAGGGCATCAATAAATGATTTTTTAAATTATTTAAATGTTAAAAAATTATTATAAAATTATCTTTAATAATAATTAGTAACAAATAAGCAGTAGAACACAAAGCTTTCCTTGCATTTCTAAAATTAAAACAAGGCACAATTAACTGTAAGTTGAAAACAAATACCTCCATATTTAAAATTCTACCTTAGGAGCCTCCCTGGTGGTGCAACGGGTTAAGCGCAGCATTACGAAGCTATCCAGAGCCATTGCAGCATGAGTTCGATACCCAGCCAGGGAGATTCCCACATGGTGCAGAAGATCTCTCCTGCCTCACCCGCTGCTCCCCTCAGCAGTGCATTTCAGTTGATCTGCCTGTTCTGCTCCCCACTCGATCTCTGGTAATCCTCTCACCACCCCACACTTCTGCCTACACCCCAGCTTGCATGCACAAATAAATAAATCTTTAAACAAAAAATAAATAAATAAAATTCTACCTTATAAACCCATTTATGAAAACACAATCTTTGTCTTACAGCTAAAACTGAAAATAATTTCAGGCTTGAATCTAAGGTGTCCATAAGCAAATTTGGCATTAAACTTAAAGAATATTACTGGCTTATAAACATGAAGTTAACAGGTACAACCAATAATTAAAGGTCAAATAGAAAGTCATTGAAATCATAATTCTATCTAGCTCCTTTACATGTACTTGAATAATTTACTTATACCAGTGCTATTTAAGTCACTCACTTAAAAGTAGATTTAGAATTTAAGAAGGGCCAACTGGATACATACAGGCTGTAGCCAGTAGTCTGTTCGGGCAGTTCTTTTCTTTTCCTCTTCAATCTGCAGACACACAAGACAGTCATAAAATTGCTTCTTTAAAACCCTGTTTATTTCAAACACCATCTTATTTACCAAACAGCATGAAACATTTACTTCATAGGAGAACGTTATCATTTGCAAACTCTGATAAATGTACGTAAGCATTTTTTGCAATTAGTTTCTTTTATTTAGAATAACCTTGGATTTTAAGAAATATGTGATGGGCAAGTCAACTGGTCCAGAAAATAAACACACATAACCTCTTCTTAGACAACCCGGCCCAGTTATCGGCCAGCACTAGACTGCCCGCCCTGCCTTATCCCTTCATGAGATGGAAAAGAGGTTGTGTTTTCATGGGGGAAAAGCATAGCACAGCATGGTTAGGTATACAGTATGATGGCAAAAAGGTGCTTTCCTGTTTGATAGGATAACAGAGCTTGTGAATGGAGAGGAAGAAAATATACTCCGGAAAGATGTAAATAAAAGTGTGAGCTAAAGAAAAAAAGGCAGGCTGGACATTATGGTTAGGTACCGTGCTTTTTTCTTTCTCAGATGCTTAAGGTTAGCCCCAACTACCAACTTTCAATGGGACTAAACAGTGTAATTCTTTGATTGCAAGCTTCATTTTAATTTCTCCAGCATTCCAGTGAGAACAGAGACTGTTCTAAATTTAGCATGTACTATATTAGGCAGGTAGGTCTGGCTTTTCATTTTCCTTGAACTAAATTGAAAAGCTCCCTGCTGTAGCTTCTAAGACCTCCATGGCATGACCCTACTTTTCACTAACTTCAAATCCCACACTCTCACACGCATGTTCTAGTCCCTTGGATCCTCAGATGCTTGAATTAGAGATCCTTCCTGTCTTAGCACTTTTTCAAAAGTAATCTCACTCCATGCCCCACCCACAGGCCTCTGTAATACTCAGTATCTTGTAATAACTTATTTATTGGTTCACTAAAGTCTCCCTCACTAGAATCAAAGTTTCATGACACAGAGGGACTATTTTCTCCTTACTATACAGACCCAAGACCCTCATCCCTTAAAATGAGAGCAAATCACTACTTGCTGAATGATGGAATGACCACATCTTACAGTATACATATCTTTATACTGCACTTTAAACTTTTTAGACTGTATTGTGTGAGGACTTGGTAACAGGGAAGACAAAACTGTTCCTTCCCATTCCTTACCATGTGAAGAAAAGAATAATTCAAAGAAATACTATAGGAAAAAAAGTTGAGCTTCATGTATCTATTTATTCTTTGTATTTGTTTATCCTCCCTCTTCTCCTCTTCTGCTTATTTCAGAAATTCATTGATATGGTAAGGCTATGTGTTAATTAAAAAGAGAAAGGAATATTTAGGAGTAGAGTAAGAACCTTCTGGAGAATTGCTCGAGAGTTTCAGGCACCTGGTCCCAGATCCAAATAATGATAGGTTTTCAATGACTTATCACATAAACTTAGCCGTCACGTTAAATCAGATTAAAAACAGGTCAGTGCTTTCTCTTAATGGCTAGGAGACGGTAAGTGAAAGTCAGAAGCGATAGGAGAGCCCAGGTTGGGGTGTAAGGACCATGGAGTCTCCCAAAGGCACAGAATCAAAGAGCTCTCTCACTTCTACCACTTCCTTTTAACTATCAGTGAAGTCCTTCTGAGCCCTGCAGGCTACAACTGCATGGAGAGTTTTGAAGACAGCACTTGAGGCAAGAAACTAAATCTATTTGGGGAACTCTAACTCTACTCAGATGAAACTGAATTTAGGCTCTTTTTCCTAAATTAGTACAGGCACACTTTTCTAACTTTGTATTAACGAATCATTAACCTCATGATTGCTAGAACAGTTTAACTTTCATTGGTTTAAACTGCATCAGTCCTCTAACTGCTAGAGTCAACAGGCAGCACATAAACTGTACCTCCATGATTTCATCAAGTGCAGATTTCTTTTTCTTCTTTTCTTTTGATAGAGCTGAGCTCTGGGAAGATTCTTTTCGTTTCACTGATGCTGTAGCCCCTATCGTTGTCAATGCGCTTGGACCCAAAGCACTGATGGAGAAGAAAACCTGTGTTTGTTAACAAAACTATGCAGAGAGGAAGGCTTTTTAAGGTGTCAAAGGAACACAAAAGAAACTTGTTACATGATAAATTTACCATAGATCAGTCTAAACAGTCAGGGCCTATCCTGGGACTGCTTTTAAGAGACTTGTTCATGTAGCTCACCTTGATTTGGAAGATGCTGCTGCTGAACTAGATGCTCCTTTATTCAAATTGAATGTAACTGGAAAAAAAATTGTTAGTCCATATAAATCCAGGGAATTTATATAAAATTTATCAAATAAGATACCAATGTATTCACACAGAAATTCATATGGGCATTTTGAATAAAGGAGAGCTGGCAAGCTCAATCCAGAGCTCACAGATCTGGTATAAAGAATGGGACAGACGTTTGCCAAGCTGTGAAAGACCTTCAAGTGAGGGAGCTGTGACAGGGCCTGGGCAGCTTCCCTCCACTGCACTGTCCCCTCACTAAAGGGCTCCAGCTTTGTTTAAGTGTCTGCATCTCTCTCACATGGTGGGGGAGATGCTACCCTCTGAAAGTTAGTGTCCCTCAAAAGTCCCAAGTTAAAAACCTATTCCTATGTGAAGCCTAGATGATAGGATTAAGAACTGGGGGGTAAGGGAACTCTGGGAGGTGATTAGTAAGGATCTTTTGGTCTAAACCAACCAATCAAAATAATCCTATTCACTTTCCCAGCTATTATTTTTGAGGGGGACATCCTGCTGGCAGAGTGTCTTCGCAGGAGAGTTTCCCTACTTACAAGGGACTCAGAAGATGTGTCACCTACTGGATGATGCGGGGTCTGCATCTGATGCTGGAAGTGCTGGCAGTCACCCTGCATGACGCTGCTTGAGAGCATGACTTCCAGAACCACCTGCCTCTGGGACTCTTGCCAGTTTCTGACAGAACCAACAGAAAACTAACCAGATTTTTTAAAAAGAAGAAAAGTAAAACTACCTTTTTCTTCTTCATTTTCTCTGCTTAATTCCGTAAAAACAGGGACTTCCTTAAAAAACAAACAATAAGAAATGAATTTGAAGATTTGGTTCTCAGTGCATTTACTGTCACTATTTAATAGTCCTAAATGAAGACTTGCTACCTCTGTTGCAAGGCAGGTCTAAACAGCCCTAAAATAAGGATCCTGATTTAGAAATTATTTATTCTGCTAATATTCTCTGACAATTAATCTAAAGAGGGAGAGAGTAGCTTCCCTATACCAGACTGCAGAAGTTGACCCACATTTTTATTTTTATCACAATTTATAGGAAACAACATAAAGCAATAAACTTTAGGAATCTTAGCTAGAGGATTATTTTAAAAAGCAAACCTTACTATATTGTGAGACTACCTTTGCCAACCATTAGCTTTGCCATCTTTGCTAGTCGGTCTCTCTGAGCTTCAAGTATTCTATCTTTAAAATAGGGATAATGTACACATTTATGTTTTTAAGGGTTAAACACGATATAAAGGAAACATTTAACATAGTGCCTGCCACAGTGTTTGATAAATGTCAATTGTTTCTACTAATATAAATTGCTTTTGCGATCAAATCATATATTCTTTTGTTAGGTAACACCCATAAAATTTCACAAAGAAAGACAAAAGATAATAACCTTATTTTAAAAAATCATATATATTTAAGTATAGAATATATTCCTCATATAGAATGAAGAAGCCCTGATGAGCAGAATCTCTACTTTTAGGGTGAAGATACTATTTATACCTGAGAAACACAAAACAACTTGAAGGATTTAGCAATACTAACCTAAAATGTTATTTTAAAAAAATGTTATTCCACAAGTAAACCACATTCCTCTATGGAAAAAGATGTGACCCTTCTTTATTTCCATAATTTCACAATGTTTCCTCAAATGAAAACAGAATTTACATTTTTTTTAAATATTTTTATTTTATTTAAGCTGGGGTACATGCCAGAGGCATGGAGTGGCGAGAAGGCTCACCAGAGACATAGCGGGGAGCAGAGCAGGCAGATCAGAAATACACTGCTGAGGGGAGCAGCGGGCAAGGCAGGAGAGGTCCGCCACGCCATGTGGGAATCTCCCCGGCTGGGCGTCGAACTCGCATCACCGCTGCCGACAGCTCCACAGTGCAGCGCTCAACCGCCACGCCACCAGGGAGGCCCCAGAATTTACATTTTTTTAAAGTGAAAAAACTGCAAGAACAAAAAACTTTTCAACTTAAACAGGAGTGTAAATTTTATAATGGCAGTAAACTTTTGTTCCTGCTTTAATTTAGAGAATTCCCAAAAGACTGTGTGAATAAATGTATATTAACATAACACCATAATACACTCAAACTCACTCATCATCAAGTTCAATTAACTAGATATAAAAAGTGACAGATAAACTGATCCTCACCAATATCCTAATTAACTCCTGTTCCTTCCTATCTTGTTGTAATAAATGGCTTATATAAGATATGTACAATAATGACCAGAGAGCTATACTCTCAACAGCCAAAAACTGAAAAGAAGTCAAATGTTTTTCAATAAAAATGACAAATTCCATTATATTCATGAAATGGAATACTACACACATCAATTAAAGAAAAAAGTGAAACACTAAAAAGAATTAGATGAATTAAACATAAAAAAACAGTATGTCTGAGTTAAAGAAGCTAAACACAAAAGAGTGTGATTCCGTTTCTAAGAAGTTCAAGAAAGACTAACACAACCAAAAATCAGTAGCGGTTCCTTCTTGGGGAACAGGGGTGACTAATTGGAAATGGGCACAAGGGAACCTTCTAGGATAATGAATGTTTTTTATCTTGATCTGGGAAGTGGTTACACTGGTCGGTTGGTCAGCCAATCTGTCTGTCTGTCTGTCTGTCTATTGGCCTACCTAAACACAAATATATGTAAATGTTCACTGATCTTCAGTGAAGGTGATGCATGTCACCTGAAAGACTGATGCGTATCATACACTTTATTACATGTATGTTGTACCACAAAAGTTTTCTAAAACCTAATACCTAGTAATTTCACAGATATATAAGACTGTATTTTCATTACACAACCCTTAGCATATACACTCCAGGAGGGTAGGAATTTTTATTTTTTGATCACTGCTGTACTCCCTGTTCTACCATAGGAGGCACCCAATAATACACTTGTTGAAATAAATGCCTGAACTAGTTTTTCTAACACCCAACCACCTTCAACTTCACTGTGCTTTCCTTCACCCATTTAGCTGGGATTTGCACCTTAATTCTTCAGGACTCCTCAGCCCTGGATTTACAATTACCTTCAAGTACCCTGGGTCCTTCCCAGCTACAGCGGGTGCTGGCCCTCTATGTTCCAATATTGTGATTGTGTCCAGGAGCGTGTTCATTACAATGAGGTGACATGACCTACTTATGTTCTCCCATTAGGTACTGGCCCTACTTCGGAGACAAGGAAACTGAGGTTTTGAAGATTACATAATTATACAAAATCATGAAGTCAGTGAGTCAGGAATTGACCAGGCTATCTCAACTCCAAAACCTGGGCTCCAACCCCACAGCTTTTCTTCTAGATCTTTCTCCTCTTAATTAAGGAACAATACCCACAAAACTCATTTCAATGCTTAAAAAACAAGTAATTTTGCTTTGTGAGCTCTTTCTCTTTTGTCTCTCTGAATGACAAAGTTGCCCACCTGTTCTTTCCCTTGTAGACCTCGTCTCACTTGTTCTTTAATAAATTTGGCAGTTTTTTCTTCATCATCAAGGTCCTGCTTCTTCTTTTTCTCTAATTCCAGTTGTCGGCGAATAGTTTCTGGATCTCTGTCTATGTACTGAATATACCAGCCTTTTGGGGTCTCATCCACTTTGCACAAGCCTTAACAGAAAGTTACAGACACAATAAATATGTATATAACCAAAGTGAAAGGTAAATATAAGTGTGTTCTATCTCTGCATTATTTACTCAACCACTCAAACACACTCATTCAAACACACAAACTCTTATAGTATGCAAATTTTTCATATTTAGATCTAGCGGAATTGAGATAAGATACATTAAGTGCATTGTTTTATTGTTTTGTCTCTTTAAATGGGAAAGAAATATTTTTCTGAGTTTTTTTTCTTTCTTAAAGCCTTTACTTTGAGACACGACGGGGAAAGAAGGGTACACATGGAAAAGACACAATTCACAGTTGAAAGTGAAGACAATCTCATCAGAAAATTTCAATGCCTGTCAGCAAGTATTGAAACTGAAGTTGAATATGACATGCTGAAGGCTTAAAAAAAAGGCAATTAGTATTCCTTTCCTTTTTCCTCACCCTCTCCCTCAACAGAATCCATACCAACCTCTTGATAATCCTTCTCAAGGGCAGCCCTGTCTTCACAGGATTCAGAAAACTCTCCTCACACATGCACCAGTGAACAAAGGAACACTCGGCCCACATCAGGTCAAACTCTGGTACAGGGAAGCCCAGCCTCAGCAATGGCTGTGGTGTTGCTCAGCACACACACAGTTCAGTGTATTTTGACCAGGTCTCTACCAGGTACCCAGTGGGAGGCTGGTAATATATTTTTTTTAAGATTTATTTATTTATGCATACAAGAGCTGGGTTGTAGGCCAGAGGTGTGGTGGGGGCGTGAGAGGATTCACCAGACACAGAGTGGGGAACAAAACAGGCAGGTCTACTGGAGTACACTGCTGAGGGGAGCAGGGGGCAAGGCAGAAGAGGTCTGCTATGCCATGTGGGAAGCTCCCTGGCCGGGGATCAAACTCGTGCTGCAGTGGCCGCGGATAGCTTCATAATGCTGAAACTTAACCCGCTGCACCAACAGGGAGGACCCGAGGCTAGAAAATAATGTCAACTTTGAAACCTGTTAAGGTACCAATCCACAAACTAGATGGTACACTCAGACTTGAGGGTGGAAAAAGCAGCACTGACATCTTTGGGAACCATGTCACCACGATACAACGGGCAGCAAGCCCGTTGTATTTACCAGGACAAGAGTCACATTTCACCATCTCGTTGGCTAGATCAAAGAACACACTGGTGATCTCTGCCACAGAAAGCTATTCACAGTATGTTTTCTCAGCAGAAATGATGGGGAAATGAATGCAGGGACAGGGCACCAGGCTGGTCTGGCATTCTACCACATCAACATCCAGGACTCCATAAATATGAGGGAAGAAGTGACGGAGGATACAACCTGGCTAACAAAGTGACTAAGGTTAGTGTGGCTGGGCACTCAACACTGAGGTTTCTGACAGGTGTCACAGATGGCCTCACTGTCCACCATGAAAGCACAATCCACATGCTCCAGGGTGGTGTGGCTGGTGAGGATGGAGTTGTAGAATTGAACTACAGCTGTGGAAACTGGGCGGAGGTTGGGGCGGGGGGGGCTGGATTAATGGAAAAATTGGGCTTGGACTTCTTGCCACAAGAGACAGAGAGATGTTCCATCAGCAAGGTGGTGAATCCAGAACTAGTTCTCCCACCAAAACTGTGGAAAACAAGAAGCCCTGAAAACCTATGCACTGGTCAGCCAACCTATGAATTCAGTCTAAGATGAGGTCAATGATTTCCGTGGTGCAGTGCCCTCGAGCATAGTTACTGGCACCATCTTCCTCGCCTGTGATGAGTTGCTCAGGGTGGAAAAGCTGGCAGTCAGTGAGTGTGTGAACATCAATGACTATGGGTTCCAGGCCTACAAACACTGCCCTGGGCACATGCTTGCCAGTGCCGGTCTCACTGAAGAAGCTGTTGAAGGAGCATCTCTCCCCCCAGTGGTCTGGGCCCTGAGCATCTGGCCATTGGTCCCAGGCAACAAAGCTCCCAGCCAATTTGGACATCAGCGTGGACAACATAAATAGAGACATATTCACACGTGGTCGGCCATTAAGAGTTAGCAGGTGCGGGTGAAAGGAACGGACAATGGGTCCCCAGTTACAGTCCTTGATAAACTAAAGGTTAAGGTAAGTAACGGGCTGAGGCAGGGAAAACACTGGAGCCACTTAAGTTGCAGTCTTCAGACAGGCCAGCAGGCTCAGATCTTACTACGATTTTGATTTAGTTACTTTGAGGCAAGATTTTAAACAAGGGAAAACCATGAAAGACGTATTATCTTTCACAGTATTCACCTGCATCTATGTATGTACCATCCAATGAACATATGATGTTCTGCCAACTTAAGTACAGAGATTAATTTCCCTAAGATGGAATAAAGCAACACAGTGAATAAGTAATACATTAACAAAAAGTTTCTTTGTATTTTCTTCCCCAAATTTTCATCCTATGAAGATTAGAAATGAGGGCCTCCCTGGTGGCGCAATGGGTTAAGCACAGCACTATGAAGCTGTCCAGAGCCACTGCAACATGAGTTCAATACCCGGCCAGGGAGCTTCCCACATGGCGCAGCAGACCTCTCCTGCCCGCCCACTGGTCCCCTCAGCAGTGTACTTCAGTCAACCTGCCTGTTCTGCTCCCCACTCTGTCTCTGGTGAATCCTTTCATCACCCCACACCTCTGGCTTACACCCCAGCTTGTATGCATAAATAAATAAATCTTAAAAAAAAAAAAAGATTAGAGATGAGAAATGAAGCAGCAAGTTTAAAAAATCGCCTTAAGAGGGTTAACAAATGTTCTTAAAGGGAAATGAAGGGGGGTGGGGGAGGCATGGAAGAGGACTGCCAATTAACCTAAATAAGAGGATGTTTCAGGGATGAATCTTTGTACTGTTCAAAGAACTATTCCAGACATTCATATTCAACTGTAATACACAAAATCAACCCTGGAGATCATACTCCTCTCCACCAATTTTAATTCCCCTACTCATAAACTTACACAGAAAGTATGACAATTTTCTCTTCCTGTACTGCAGCTCAGAACAGTTATTCAATAATGTGTTCTTCTTACCTTCTCTGCCCAGCCACTTAGTAAAGTCGGTCAGAGTCTCCCACTGAGTTGCATTCATATGGATGTGCTCTCGGTGGCTGATGTACTCATTATAAACAATGTTGTTGTGAACTCTCTTAGTGCCTAAGAACAAAACATGACACTGTCAATTCTAAGAAGATTCTAAGATTATGAAGTTAATTACAATACTTAAGATGCTTACCAAAGCGTCTCCTGAGGAGTTCCAGAAAGTCATTTCGGAATTCCCTAATAAAGAAAGGAAGACATTAAGACATTTTCTCTAAATAAATCATCTCATCTTTCTGAAATTTAAGTTACTGTACAGTTTGAATGCTCAAATGACATATGGAACATTTATGTGACTACTATGAACCTTTAAAAACTGAACATGGAAAGATAAAGATTCCAAAACTTTACAGCTATCAAGAATTAAAATTGTAAGTCAGTTTAAAGTTGAAATTTTTTTCTCAGGAAAGCAGTCATAGCAAAAGTGACTGACTACACAGCTTTGAGAAGGTTCTTTATGAAGCCACTTAGTGCTACCAAATGTAGTCTAATACCCCACTTCTGATGATAACCACACCGCCCTCATTCCACATAAAACTGGCAATTCATGTCTCTCTGAACTGAGTAGACCACATTAGTGCTAGATAAACACAGGGAATAAAGCATCAATCTTGACCTTGTTTATTATTATAGAGTTAGTTATAACAAAGTTAAACTGAAAAAGAGATGCAACAAAATATGATAGAGCTGAAATGGATACCCAGGGGTAATCTTTCATATGGATGATGAAGTGTAAGTAGGACTTTCAAATGTTAACAGGAAAAGAAGGTCATTCCCAGCTAGCTCAGAGCCATGAAAACATCCCATGTTTGAGAAATGACAAACTAACTTGGTTGATGTTGAGGGTAGATAAAAATTAAATAAGATAATAAGGAAGCTATAGCTGGAAAATAGTATTAAAATGCCTTGAATGTCATGCTAAATAGGTTGTGGTTTATACAGACAATTCAGAAAATTTAGGAATTTCTGAAAATCTGTGACTTAGGAAGATAATTCTGGTAGACCGGAAAGAACAGTAATTTTCACAGTGTGGTCCCCAGACCAGTAGCATTGGCATCAAGTGGCACATGAAAGAAATGGAATGTCTCCAGTCCACCCTTTATCTACTGAACCAGAAACTGGGTATGGGGCACACTGTTCTGTTCCCACAGTCCTCAAGTGATTCTGACGCATAATCACTGAAATAATTTAGGTGAGAGAGAAGCATTATTAGTAGGGCAGGAAGAATGGAAAGGGCATGAGTTTAAAGGACATTGTACAGGACAAGCAATAAGAATTCTCAGGTGGAAAAGGCATAAGGGACTCTTCAGGAGAGGTGGAAGTCTACTGGACAGAGCAGTGAATGAGAAGAGGCAAAATCACAGAGATGGCTCTTAGTATTTCTAAAAGTGTGGCATATGTACCATGGTACTCTTCAAGATAGTTATAGGTGGCTCACAGATAAGTAACTTCTGCCTTTTTCACTATGTTATTTACTTTGATGGTACAAAAACAATGGAAGGTAAACCTGCTAACATCTTAAGCAAGTTGAGGCAGTGATGCCAACCCGTACTAGTAGTTAGTGTATTCACTGCCATGTAATCACAATGAAAACCAATGCTACTTTCATCTAGAATAATCTTAATGAAGCAGTATCAACCTTTGAGTGTGTGTCTTTCTAATATCCTATGTAATGAAATGAGAATTATGAATAAATTCCAATTCTATACAATGGTAACAGAGGAAAAGCACCGTGTGATGGTTTGAGGTATAAGCTAAACTACCCTTTTATTCAAGGACCATTTTTACTTGAAAGAATAAACTACAGTTATTCCAACTGAGTATTCAAAACATTTTCTCAAAAATGGACAAAGAGAGTCTGTCAAGGAAAACAACATTTGTTGCCAATGAAAATTTAAGCTTTCAATCAAAAATTTGAATTCCAGTCAGCTAACAACTTGAGTTTAACATACTTTCTGACACTTAAAGGTGTCTCTGACGACACTGATGTTGACATTAGTGAATATGATTTTGTAATAGTGTATGACAAAATGAGTCACCTTTCAGAATACCTCCATTACTCAGTAAGCCAATATTTTCCAAATCATCTCTGCATGAAGCTACAAAATAATGCATGGGACAAGATACATTCAAAGTGAAAAACCAAGGTATTTTAATATAATAGAGTTCAAAAAATTAGCTGATAGGGTTTTGGACTCCAGATTATAACTAGTCTTTAAGAAACTACAACACCGTTTTGATGTAGTATCAAAGAAGATATCTAAAATTACCTGAAAAGCCTGTAACACACCCTCTCCTGTCACATCCAGCTACACATCTATGTGAAGGCCAGATTTTCATTATGTGTTTCAACCAAAACAACATTTTGAAACAGAATGAATGTAGAAGCAGTTGTGATAATCCAAGTGTCTTCTATGAAGTGTGATATTAAAAAGAATGCAAAAATGTAAAGCAATGCCATTTTCTTTATGTCAGTTTGTGTTGGAAAATTCAATTCTTTACAAATTTAGTTTAATATGCAGAAAGTTTACTAATGTCATTTAAAATAAATTAAAAATAAATGCTTTGCAATTCTCAGTTTTAATCCCTAATTTGCAGGTATCATTGATACAACTCCAGATAAACAAAGTTTTTTGGGCCTTTTACTATATTGTCAAGGGAGCCTAAGACCAAAAGGCCTAGAAATCTGGAAACTCTGTAAAGAAAAGGATGAATAGAAACAAGACTAAATAATAATAAGAACTCATGTTAACTGAATACTGAGAACTCAAGCATTTCTAAAGCATTAACACCTTTTATTATAAGTCCATGAAAGAAAGACAATACTGAGAAGATAGTTCTACTTTTACTCCCATTTTATCAATAAAACAGACTTAAAGCACAGAAAAACTGAAGTAGTTCACCCAAAGTCATACAGCTGATGAGTGAAGGCCAGCTCTTTACAGTTGAAAGTCAGGTAGCCTGATTTACTGCTCTTAGTTACAATTATTTAGAATGAAAAAGTTTCATATGTTTCAAATGAAAGAAAACTGAATTGTGAGTTCACAATGTTGTAACAATTTTTTTCTCTGACAAACTGTCAAAGGAAGATAAAATCTGAGCACAAAGATAACATAGCTATAGTGCATGTAAATACCCAAGAAATAAAGTGTCTTCAATATATAAAATATAAAGAATATATTACACATTTGGCTGCAATAAAGTTTATTAAATAAGTATGTCTTCAAGTTACTTACTCTGAAAAATAATCCATAAACTGCTGAGGATTTTCTGAAGCCAGCAATAGTTGTCTCTGATGAGATTCAGACATGCAATGACACTTAAAGCCATTCTACAGAAAATGTAAAGGTAGGAGTTAAATTCTGATTTAGATCATCATAATGGCCCCTAAATACAAGTATTTAATTAAACCCTAAGAAGCTGCTCTCTGATGATAAACTTTTGATAAAATAATCAAATCACTAGTTGTAAACAATCGTTACTTAAAATGTTTTACAAAGTTCAGTTTTGCAACCCTGCTAATCAAAGATTAGTCCCAGAAGATGAAAGACACAGAAAAAAAAGTGTATCAGAAAACAGACATTAATAAGAAATACTGAGTACAGTAACATAACAACAAATTCATTTTTTGGACTCAGTTTAACAAATACCTATCGAGCACTTACTTTGTACAGAGTTGTTAAGCAAGTGTTTCAAGGAAGGTAATGAAGTAAAAAGGGTTGTTAGTGAATTTTCATTAAGGAAACTATTTTCACTGACTTTCCTCTGTGTTAGCCCATTATCCAAAATACACTCTTGCATATTACACAACCTTTAAGGTCAAACGTACTAAATTATGTGTGCCTTCAGGTGATTAGAAAAAGCATACAACTTTTGACTTTATGTTTATTCTAACTTGCTCTCAAAAGCACTGGGGGAACATAGGAAATGTGAATATGGAGTAACTATCTGATGATATAAAGGAACTTTTGTGATTTTAGTTATGCAATGACATAGACTAGATATGTAAAAAAAACCTTGATGGTTTAGAAATGCATACTTAAATATTTAGAGGTTAAATATCTTTCTAAATTTTTTAAATTTTATTGATTTGCTAGTCTTACATTTTATTGATTTTTACATTTTATTGATTTATTTACATAACTACATAATTTGGGGAGCACAACTTCAACCCTCGATATATGAACCACCTCACTTAAGCTCCTGTGCCACAATCCTGTCACCTTCCCTTCCCTTATCACCTCTTCCCTCTTCGAACACTCCCTCTGGTAACCAGTACTTTATTCCTAGAGTCCAAGAATTATTTTTGTTTTACTGGTTTGTTCTCTTTAGCGATTTATATTCCATAAATGAATGAGACCATTCAGTAACTGTCTTTCATTTTCTCACTTATTTCAGTTGGCATAATCCTATATAGAGGTAAAATATCTTGATGTTTATAATATAAACATAACATAAAGTATAATATTATACTTTAAAATATTTCAGCAAAGTAAGCATGAAAAATAATTAAAATGTTAAACGTGGGCTACACAAATGTTCAGTGTACTATTTCCCTAGTTTTGTGTGTGTGTGAGAATTTCACCTTGACTTAAATAGAACTAAAGAAAAATGAATGAGAATAATAGCATCAATTATTATTCAAAGTGAGTGCCACATAAAATAGCCATTCCTCACTTGAAGAAACACTGGATTGGGTTATTCCAATTTCCCAGTGTTTTTCCACTCCCCTTCCAATCTCCAGGAAAAAATATGACCAGGTCAGCAGCCCGCTTTAAATTCTTTAAAGGAACTTCAAAGGCTTCATCACTCACCACATCAATGGGAAAGAGTATAAACTCCCTAATAGCAGGACATACAGACTTTTCAAGATCTGATCAGTCACTTTGCACACAACACTCATTTAAAACTCACAACAATCTTACCAGATTACTAAGTAAACAGCCAGAGAGAAAGAAAGGAATTTGTCCAAGATCAGCTAGCAGGCGGCACCTCGAGGCTTAATAATTCTGATGTCCTGACTCCCAAGTCCACATCTTAGCCACAATAATAGCCTGAGTCTGACATATTGTAGGTGCTCGACGAGAATGCTTGTTAGAGGAATGTGTGCAAGAGCTTAGTGCTTTTTCATTTGATACCGAACACTGGCGTGAATCCTAATCATCTTTAAAGTCAGAGATGATTGTTATTGCCCAGACGTCCTGTATTTAACTATTCACGCCTCCTATTTCAGGACAGCAGCAAAAGATTTTATTTAATGGGGGGAAGGAGGGTACAGATATCAAAGAATGGGATGTCAAAGGCCTCCTGGAAGGAGGATGAAGGGAAGGATGGTTCTACTGAGTAAAATAGATGTTACACTCAGTGCACACCCCGACAGAGCACCTAAGTTAGACTCAAGTCCTCACACCCCAGCATCAGGGATTTGAGCCCGGATTTCCAGGCTTTCCTCCCCAGAGGAGAGGACGGAGAGTAGGCATGGGGTTATCGCCGGTCCACTTACCTCGTCCCTGCACTGCTTCTGGCACATCTGGCAATACCAGCGCAACTTTTGAAGTCCTTTGGATTTGATCCTGTTGGCAATGGCCTTTGGGGTGAGAAAATCTGACTTCCCCATCGCGACCCGACCCACGACAACTTTCAGGACCACAACACCCTGCCAAGCGGAAGCGGAACAGAGCTGGGGAAGGTGGGCGGGACAAAAAAAAAAAGAGCTCTGAGACGGAAGGAGGTGGGGCCTGGAAAGACCGGGGCCCCAAAGCTCGCGAGTATTCCTTCTGTCGGCGAGAGTACGCAAGATTGGAAGAAAAAGCGGGTGGGCGGGAGCGTGGGGAAGCATCCGCGCATGCGCGATAGGGTCTGTCTGACCGACCTTCAACGGGCCCATTACCACCATGTTCTCTCGGGCGGGCGTCGCTGGCCTCTCGGCCTGGGCCGTGCAGCCGCAATGGTATGGTGTAGTTGCGGTGGGAAGGGAAGGGTTGCAATAATTTAAGGAGCGCGGTCGGGGGGAAGGAGAAGCAGTGCAGGCGAGTAGGACGGAGCAAGCTTTGCAGGTCCGGCTGGGCCCCCCTCTCCCGCTGCGGCCCGGGGAAAGCCGGAGCTGCAGGAAACGCCTCGGGACCCGTAAGGGCGCGCGACCGGGCTGGAGAGAGCAAGGTCACGCCGCGTCTCCTGAGGGTGGACGGGGCGCCGTGAGGGCCACGAGGAGTGGTCATCTTGGACCTCGGAATTGAGACTTTAGTCCTACTTAATTTTAGGGCGGTCTTAGCTGCATTCCTGTGCCAAAAACAAGTATGTTGTAGTCTTTATTCCAGCCCACAAAGTGTGGGGGGAGAGGCCGACCTCAGGAAAAGTCTAGGGAATGGTTAAGTTCTGATTTTTGTCCTTGACGACGTTTAAAACGCTTCAGTGCAGAGCCGAGTGGCCCTTGAACTGTTCGAATCAGCCGGAACATGTAATAATGCTTTGTGGCTGGTGAATAAAATGAGCGTCCTCGTGGGCTAGTAGTAGTCTTGGTGCAAAAAGGACCTGAAAAGGACGTTTCTCTGTCCGGTTGGCGAGGACGGAAAAGACACCTAGCGCTATCTTGGAACCATTATGTAGAAGCGGTAACTCTGCAAGGTCATGAAGTTGTCATAAGGTCCTGAGGAGGAGGAGGAGGAGATAGGTGGACTTTAAAAGTGTCATCTGTCAACTACCGTGCACGTTTTAAGGATTTTTAACATGGGGGGGGGGGATTGCGTATTGTGATAAGACCTATTAATAGGCAGATAAAAATTGGTATCATGTAAGTAGGATGAATGTCCTGAAGCTAGGCAGATTCTGGGGGAATTTCAGACAGTGCTTAGGGCATTATTAGCTAAAACCTGTGTAGCAGTCACCTGGTTTTACAGTAAGAGGGGATTTTAAAGATCTACAGCACTAAACTAGATTCTGTGTCCTGATTTATGTAAAGGACTATAAGGCTTTAATTGAAATAAATACGTTTTCATTAAGCAAATAATTGATGACAGGTGATAAGGTAAATAATTCTGATGTGAAATATCTACAGAAAAATGTTGGTGAATTTGCCTTGGATGTCAGATTTTTTCTGATACTGAAAAGGAGTTTTCTTGGGCAGTCATAATTGAATTCTCCCTCCTGTTAAATCACTCAACTGACACTTGTTCTTTACCAGCCCTCCACCCAGTTGGCACTGTGGAAAGTACTAAAATGTGGTGGTAAATTAATAGGTAGGAACTTAGTGAGCTTAGTGGGACAGTTTGTGGCTTGTAGTGGTGCTCAGCATACATCAGCTCTCCTTCCCATCTTGCTGTACATTAATATTTTCTGTTGGTACTTTCGGAACCTTAAGTAGTGTCCAAGTTGATCTTTTTTAAAAATGGGAAGTTTCTGAAGTGAGGACAAAATATTTTAAATAAAATTGTAGAAATAGCTTTTAAAAAGCTATCTTTAATAAAGGATTGTTTTAAATGAAACTTCTCCTATTCTGAGACAACTATTGCTCAAGGCCATAAATTGGAACCCCAGTCAACAGATAATAGTTATAGTCCTGACTTTAATTCCTTTGGAATGTTGTTTTTCAGTTGGTAGGTTATAGATATTTATCAAACATCAGTGTTGCTCTATACCAAGCATATTCTACACTCTTTTTCACATTTCTGTCACTCAGGCGCCTAATGTCTTTTCCATCTCTTCTCTGTTTCTGTTTCAGGAATCAAGTGTTTTACATTACACAGAACATGAAAGTGGAAAAAAATACCTTTGCCTTTACAGAACCTTACTGAAAGCTTTCAAAAGTGCAAATTGTTATATTTAGCAATTTTTGTTTTGTTTTCAAGGAAATTACTATATTAATGTTAAACCTTAGTCTTTGTTGAAATCAGTCATGTTCTTTTAATTGTTTACAGTATCAGTAACATATCCTAAATTTTTGGAAATTAAGCTTGTTTCTCAAGGTAACAACAAAATGCAAAATAAATTGGGAGAAAGGGTCCTGTTTACTGTTTTCAAGTGAAGAAAAATATATTTTCCTTACATGTTCAAAAGTAAGTTGGAACTGTTTTATGATAGGACCTCAAAAGCCATACATTGAACTATCTATACACTTAAAAGAATGAGAGATGGCATTTCAGGAAAAAAAAAGGCAGATTCTGCTCCAAGAATGAGATAGTAGATATTTACTTGTAAATTTAAAAAAAAAAAAATGAGCAGTAGGGTGTAGTATAAAATAGGGACTTTGGAGCCAAACTGTGTGGGCTTTGATTCATGGCTGCTACACACCTGGCTGTGTGACCTTGGGCAAGTCCTCATCGGTTAAATGGAGTTAATAATAGCACACAATTCACTGAGTTAGTGTGAAGATTAAAGAACACTTGTATAGAACCTTAGGACAGTTGGAGAAATATTTGTGTGGATCCAAATATAGCAATTGAAAAACGAAAGCGACTTTATAAATACAAGTAATACATAAAATTTAAGAAGGTTTACTGTACTTGCCAAAGAAGTCTGTTCCTTAGGATACTGATGCTTTTTCTTCATGATTTTTTATTTTATACAACAATTTTTTATTTTAAAAACTCCTTAAAATACTTTCAAACTATCTAATTTCTGTAAACAATGAATCACTCACCTATCAACCTTGCTGGCTCCCTTCTCCACTGCTTTTTCAGTCTTTCTGACAATGTTGTATGATCATAACAGATTATGGTAATTCGCAGTCTGATTTTCCATTCTCGGCATTTGATATGGTTCATGTTTCTCAAACAATCTCTTAAGGATTTTTCAGGACATAATGCAGTTCTTCAGAACATAACATAACTAGAACTTCTCATTTACAAAACTTATATGCAATAGAACATGCTATCCTTGAAGATATTAGTATGAGCTGGTAATTAATCTCTACTCAGATTGTACTTGAAAAGTAAAGTTGCAGCACACAGATGTTTTAGAACTAAATGAAGACTCACCAATATAGCCTAAAAAACTGGGAATTCTGACATGAGCACAACATAACAAATTACAAAGATCTTACCTTTCAATTGGGATACATGTGGAAACCAAAACATTCTATATTCAGTTAAATTGGAGTGTCTGCCTAAGACCATAGTGTCCAAATGTCACTCCGTATAGTCTATAAATTTTGAATGTTTAGAGTAAAAAGTTGTTACATTACTAGAGAGAAGATTGTCCCAAAAATGGTGTTAACTTTTCCAAGTACCATTATGAAAAAAATGTTTTTGTTTTTTGTTATTCATATCTTTTACATTATTGTATGTTCCCCGTAGGTTACCCATCACCGGTTCACCCATGAAACCGTCACCATAGTCCTTGTGCTCTTTTCTCCCCTCTTTTGAGCCCTTACCCTCCTCCCCTTTGGAATGTCACATTCTTATTTAGTTCCCCTATATTCCTGTTACAAGTAAAACCATTCAATATTTTTCTCTTTCTTCCTGGCTTATTTCACTGAGCATGATCCCTTCTAGCTCCATCTGTGTTGCTGCGAATTGCATGTGTTTATCTTTTTTGAAAGCTGAATGGTATTCCATTGTGTGTATGTACTACATCTTCTTGATCCAGTTATCTATTTTTGGGCATCTGGGTTGTTTCCATATCTTAGCTATTGTAAACAGTGCTGCGATAAACATACGGGTACATGTGTCTTTTTGGATTAATGTTTTTGTATCCTTTGGGTAGATTCCCAGAAGTGGTATTAATGGGTTGTATGGAAGCTCCATTTTTAGTAGCAATTTGAGAAACCGCCATACAGCTTTCCACAGTGGTTGCACCAGTTTACATTCCCACCAGCAGTGTAGGAGAGTTCCTTTGAAAAAAATGTTTAATGGAATAATCATTATTTCAGATAAGTCTCTACACTGACATAACAGAACTTGTCAGTATTTGACTTTAGTGGACCTAACATTTTCCATATAGTGTCCTTTACTTTCTTTTGCTTTCTCTACAAGAGTGGTATTATAATTATGACATTTTCCATATAATGTCTTTTACTTTCTTTTGCTTTCTCTGTAAGAGTGACTCTATAAGAGTCAAGGGTTTTTTTTACTGATTGCTATCTTTCATACTTATTTTTAATGCACAAAACTAAATCAAAAGATGGGCTCTTTATAGAAATAATTGAACATATAGTACAGAGTTCTATATACCATTCTCCACTCTGAACAGATCCCCTGATTACTTGTATTTTACTAACATAATGTGGTACATGTGCTACAATTACTGTACCACTATTGATGCATTATTAACTAAGGGGCAGTTTCATTAAGTTTTACTTTTTGCTAGATCTGTGGATTTTGACAAATATGTAATGACATGTATCTACTATTACAGTATCATCCAGAATAATTTTGCTGTCCTAAAAATCTCTGCCTAAAAATCAGCTACCGTGATCTTTTTACTGTTGATATAGTTTTGTCTTTACTGGAATATCTTGTTATTGAACTCAGACGTACATACCCTGCAGTTAATATCTTTTTGTGGATAGTCTCTGTATCTTTTTGTGGATTTATAGCTCATTTTTATTGCTGTGTAATATTCCCTTGTATGGATCTAGCAGAGTTTCTTTATCCATTCATTTACATAATGAAAGACGTCTTGGTTGCTTGCAGTTTTTGGCAATTGAGAATAAAGTGCTGTAATTCATGTGCAAGTTTTTGTGTAGCATTCAGTCCTCAGCTCAAGTGGGTAAATACCTGGAAACATGACTGATGGATCATATTTTAAAACTCTTTAGTCTTGTAGGAAACTGTGACACCATCTTTTCAGAGTAGTATTTGTGTGAGTTTATTTCTGGTCTCTGTTTCATTGCTTTGTTCTTTTTTCACTAGTATCACTCTCTTAAAGTCAGGTAGTGTCAATGCTCCAATTCTATTTTTCTTCAAATCATGTCAGTTTTTGAATGTTAGTCATTGCCATATAAATATCAATGTCAGTTTATTGATGTCCACAAAGTAACTTGCTGGGATCTTAACTATAATTTTATTGGATCTATAGATCAAGCTGGCAATAATTGACATTTTAGCTGTCCATGAATATGGAACCTCTCCATTTTAGTCCTTAGATTTCTTTCATCAGTTTTGTAGTTTCCCTCATAGAGTATGTACATACTTTGCTAGGTTTATATGAGTCTGTGTATGGTAAAATAGACTTAACCAATTTTAAGTAATCTGTGATTTTTTTTACTTGAAACTCTAGTAGTTGACTTTCGTATTGATGTGTGTTAACCTTGTATCCTGCAACTTTACTTTAATTGACTATTAGTTACAGGGGTTTTTTTTGTTTGTTTGTTTGGTTTTTGGTGATTCTGTGATATTTTCTACATAAACTATCATAATACTTACGAATCAAATGGCTTTATTTCTTCCCTCCCAATCTGTGTACATTTTTTTTTCTTGTGTTATTGCATTAGCTTCTGTTTTTTAACATGAAATCAGGGATTTTTTGCTTTTTTTTTTTTAAGTAGATATCCTTTATCAAGTTGAGGAAGGTATCTATTCCTAATTTGCTGAAAGATTTTTATCCTGAATGAGCATTAGATTTTGTCAAATGCTTTTTCTGAGTCTGGTCACCATAGATTTTTCTTCAACTTGTTGGTGCATTGGATTATATTATTTGATTTTCAAATGGTGAACCAACCTTGCATCCCTGGAATTCTTGGTTGTACTGTGTAACTAATTTTAATACATTGGTGGAGTCAATTTCCTAATATTTTGTTGAGTACTTTAGCATCTATATTAATGATAGTCTCTAATTTTCATTTTTTATAATGTCTACCTGGTTTTGGTATTAGGGTAGTGATGATCTCATAGAACCAGGAAATATTCCTATGCTTCTAATTGTTTACTTTTTTTTTTTTCAAGATATCATACTCAAAATTCATTATCTTTAGGAAAATGGCCCCCATTAGGCTTTTCCTTTCTTGGCTAATGATCATTATCCACTCAGGTCATTAAATTAGCAACCCTTGGGTCAAGTCAGATCATTCTTATTTTCCTTCCTATTCTAAGAATTTGTTCTCAAGTCTGTAGTCTCTTGCTGCTTTGCCAACAACTTAGTCCAGGTTTTTGCCTTCTCTTGTCTAGAAACTGTAGCTACCCCTTTTTTGCTTTCCATGTCATCATTTTTCCAACATCATTTTGTGCTTTTGACTGCCATTCAAGACACTGAACTTATTTATGAGCTTAAAAATATTCACCATTTCCCTAGTATCTAAAAAGTAATATTTAAATTTATTAGCCCAACCTATGTCTCCATCTTCAAAACTATATCCAGTTTCTGGGAAAACCCTCCTTAGACGATCCTTTATGCATACATTGACTGATGCTTCAAATATGTCCACATAGTTTAATAGGTAAAGGGCTTTCCTGTCATGGAAACTGTATAGACAAAGAGTGGAGGTGGGTGTAGAACATGTGTTAATGCCATTGTGATTTCAGTGGAAGGTTTGTGATAAGAGTTGGATCAAATAAAACAAGGCCTTTCATATACAATTTAATATCTGTTAAGGGATTCAACATATACAGATATACAAACGCTCACAGCGTTTGGGAATGAAAATTGTTTCTTTATGGGGCATTCTTTAATTATATTGACTTTGAAAACTTTATATAATGGAGTTTTGCTTGTGTTTTTGTTTTGTTTTTTCCAAAATTTATAACTCATTTTTAAAAATTTTTATTCGCAGGATCCAAGTTCGAAATATGGCAACTTTGAAAGATAGTAAGTACTTTGGTTTACATGTGAATTTAAAAAAAACTCTAAATTTTGACCCAAAAAATGCTTTTAAAAATATCCTGCTTAGCCCATTTTATTATTTGGTTAAAATTGACAATGTTGTGCAATATGCATAGGACACTGAGGTTTTGAAAAAGACCGTGTGAGGTGATACATGGGAAAGATTTGTTCTGATTCTGTTTGTATGATAATCACGTAACCAGAAATATATGTATATAAAACTAGAAATTATATGTAATGTTTTGGAATACGTAGTTACGTGCATTTTTAATATGTAATATCTATTCTCCTGTGTTTCCATTGTGCTGTGCTTGTCCTGTCTAAATAACAGCTAGGTTTGTCCTTTTTGGTCCTTGTTCCAATATTAAACCATCATGCTGTTAATTGATGGCCTAAGTGCTAATTATCCTATCTTTCAGTTTGGGGGGTGAAATTTTCATAAATTCACAAATGAAGCTATAATGTAACTTCTTTATCTTAACACAGCATTATTTTTCAGTTACCAGGAGACTAAAGTCAATCAAAAACATTCAGAAAATTACCAAGTCTATGAAAATGGTGGCAGCAGCAAAATATGCCCGAGCTGAGAGGGAGCTGAAACCAGCTCGTGTGTATGGAACAGGATCTTTGGGTAAGAGAAGAGTGTTAATATATAAATTACAAAGAACAATTTAACATTAAGAAGATTGCTATTAAGGATTTAACATTTAATCATTTTTCAGCAACTCTCTGATAGTAAAAGAATTGTTGGGAGTCCCTGCGTTACAGATGAGAAAAACAAAAGCACCTTGAAATCAAGTAACTTGCCCAAACTCACATACCTATATGGTTTAGCAACAAAGTCTATCTGTTGTATGCGATTTTGTCAACTTTGAAAATACGCAGAACATTTTTCTGCACTATTTAGTATACCATTTAAAGAACTTGGAAACAGGGCCTCCCTGGTGGCACAGGGGTTAAAGTCAGTGCTATCGGGCCTCCCTGGTGGCGCAGCGGTTAAGCACTGCGCTGTGGAGCTGTCGGCAGCGGCGACGCGAGTTCGACACCCGGCCGGGGAGAATCCCACATGGCGCGGCAGACCTCTCCTGCCTCTCCCGCTGCTCCCCTCAGCAGTGTATTTCTGATCTGCCTGTTCTGCTCCCCACTCTGCCTCTGGTGAAGCCTCTCACCACTCCACACCTCTAGCCTGTACCCCAGCTGTATGTAAAAAAAAAAAAAAAAAGTCAGTGCTATCAAGCTATTGCCAGCCACTGCAATCCCCAGCCAGGAAGCTAACCCCCATGGCACAGCAGACCTCTCCTGTCTCTCCCGCTGGTCCCCTCAGCAGTGTAATTCAGTAAATCAGCCTATTCTGCTCCCCACTCTGTCTCTGGTGAATCCTCTCACACACACCTCTGGCCTACACTCCAGTTACTGTATGTATAAATAAGTAAAAATAAATCTTAAAAAAAAAGAACTTGGAAACAGTGTAGTAGACTGAAATACTTGATCTTAGACTCTTACTTTGTGATGTGATATTATAGGGACTGTAGGGTGAGGAGGCAGTACCTTACATTGGAGAGTTGACTAATCATTGATATGACTCGTGAATACATGAGTGCAATGTTTAAATATCACTGTAAAGAAAGCAAAATTTGCTTATTTCCACATTGAATATACATGTTATCTATGTATAAACACGTAATGATATATGCAAACTGTGTATGCCCTAGTTTTTGTGCTCTTCTCTATTTCTAAAAAATTATTTTTAAATCATTTATACTATTTATTTTTACTATTATACTATTTATACTATTTAAGAAAATTTTGTCTGAGAAAATGATAGAGCACTAGGAAGCACTCTGTGCTTTAAAAATGCCATATGTGATTTTACCTAACAGGTACAGCAGAGAATTGCTAAGTTAGATTTTAGCTTTCCCTGTCAGCTCCAACCATTTGGTCTCATGAGTCTGCTTCTCTGGCTAGTGCTAAGCATGTCAGTGGCTGGTAAATCAGTCTCTAGCCTACTTCTATGAAAACGGGAAAGTCATTTCACTAGTTGACTTTTCTGCTAATAGGAATAACTATAATAAATTTGTCTTCTTCAAAGTCTGTAACTGAAAATTACTTCTTTTTATAAAGAAATTGATAGTATTGAATACTATCAGATAGTATCTGATAGTTTTGAAGAATTGTGATATAATATTAAAAATTCAAGTCTAGACTTGTAAATGCTTCAGAGAGAAAATACTAAACTGGTAGGCATTAAATGCTTGATAACTTTAAACAACACGTGTTTTATACTGTATAATATATAAAAAGAGACTTAAAAGAAAATTCTCCCCACTCCCCTGAAATTTGGAATCGAGTATTTTTATGGAGAGTGCTCATTTAACAGAATTTGAGAATCACTCTCCTATACTGAAACAAAGGCAATAGCAGGAATTTGGTTGAAATGTGTTAGTGTGGCAGCCTTGAAGAGTCATCTTTCAACTACAGAAAGCACATGCGGCTGAAGTCCATCCTACATTTGCACCCAGGCAGTGTTTCCTTTGGGCTGCTCCTAGCCAGCAACTGAGCACAGGCAGATGTTAGAACAGGCATGTTGCTGAGAGACTTGGGGCTCCCTACCGGTCTTTCTGAACTTTCTTTGAACTGCACAGTGATCCAGGAAGCTGCCTCCCAACCTTTCTTCCCTCTGTCCTCTTGAGGCAGACTTGTATTGTGGAGTGATGATTCTTTAGTGTCTTCCTGTTTTCTCTCACAGGTACTTCCTCAGTAAAGTACCTGTATATTTAATCTTATTTAATCCCCTTTTGGTCTCTCTTCTTGGAAAACTAGATCAACAAGGTGAAATTGTTCTAGTAATCCCCATAATAAGGTGGCATCCATTATTTTAATACCAATAGTATTCACAAAAATTTGATAGGTTGTTTGTATGAACATCTCAATAAATATTCACTTCCTGTTTTTTTGGGTTGTATACTGAAGGTCTGCATTTTTAAAAGTCTAAGATCTAGACAAATTGGTACCTCTGTAATTCTGACCTCTTTACAAGTTTTTTAATTGTACTAGAGATTTCTTTTGGACATTATTTAAGGTAAATTGCCCATAGGAATTTTTGTCATAGATTTAAGTCTTTATGGTCTTCAGGCTGATTGTAAATGGAGTAAGTATGCAGACAGCTGTGATTCTAGTCATCAGATGCCACCTAAACGTAAATAGATCATTTTGAAAACAGTCAGTTCTTCTGTAAATTAAGGATTATTGCTGTATTTATTAGTGCTATAAAGTACTCTTACTTTTTTGTTTGTTTTTAAGCTCTGTATGAAAAAGCTGAAATTAAGGCACCTGAAAACAAGAAGAAACACCTCCTTATTGGTGTGTCCTCAGACCGAGGGCTTTGTGGTGCTATTCATTCCTCAGTTGCTAAACAGATGAAAAATGAGGTGGCCACACTGACAGCAGCTGGGAAAGAAGTTATGCTTGTTGGAATTGGTGATAAAATCAGGGGTATACTTTATAGGTAATTTAAATGTATATTGTTGATGTTTATAAGTGTGCTGCAAACATGCATAAATCAGTTTCTTTGCTAGTTTAAGCGTGTCTTTTTTAGTACCTACTTTATACTCAGTTTTTGTTTTTACTTTTCAGGGATATATTAGAATATGTAGATTTCCCATTTTCTGCTTCTCTTGCTTCTCCTTCGTCCAGACTATAAACAGCATGCAATAGAACTATCAAAAGTTATTGACATTTTTAAAAATGAAGACTGAGGAGGTATGCCTAGAAATGTCAGAAGTGAACAATAGTTAATTAGAATTAGAAGATAAGAAATAAAAGCATAGGGAAGTATAAAATAAGAAAGTTCTTAGTAGGTGCTGAGGGGAAGGAATTATGATAATGACTGAGTATGAAAAGGTATGAGACAATTCAGTGAACAATGCTCCACTCACCATCTTGATACAAAGTGATTTTTCTTGTTCCCTTTATTCTTAATTATTCCATTCAACTATTTTATGTGATTTCTTCATTTTCCTGTAGGACTCATTCTGACCAGTTTCTGGTATCATTCAAAGAAGTGGGAAGAAAGCCACCTACTTTTGGAGATGCGTCAGTCATTGCCCTTGAATTATTAAATTCTGGATATGAATTTGATGAAGGGTCTATCATCTTTAATAGATTCAGGCAAGAAAAATTTAGAAATCAAAGCTTTTATGTTTATGTTCTTGTTTTTAAATAAGTAAATGTCTACTTAACCGTTTAAAAATCGTATTTTGACCCTAGAAATACAACTACAGAGTTGAGACTCCTAGTAGGGGGGAGGAAGGAAGGACGTGGGGACAAAGAGTGAAGGGAGGGCCTCCCTGGTGGCACAATGGGTTAAGCTCAGCAGGATCAGCAGCCACCACAGCACGAATTGATAGCAGCCAGGGAGCTTCCCACTTGGCGTGCCAGACCTCTCCTACTGTGCCTGCTGCTCCCCTCAGCACTGTACTTCAGTTGATCTGCCTGTTCTGCTCCCCACTCTGTTTTTGGTGAATCCTGTCACCACCCCACACCTCTGGCCTATACCCCAGCTTGTATGCGTAAATAAATCTTTAAATTTAAAAAAAAAAAGTGAAGGGCACCCAGTAGCCTATAGTAAAGGACTATCTGTACTTTGGTGGTGGGTACCTGAGGGGGTGTGAACCTAATCCCCTAAATGATATATACATACATACATACATACATACATACATACATACATATATATATATAACCAATATTAATCTCAATTGTAAAGTACATAAATAAATAAACTAAAAATTACGCTATTTTGAAATTTACACTTGCTTTTGTCATTTCTAGGTCTGTCATCTCCTATAAAACAGAAGAAAAGCCCATCTTTTCTCTTGATACCATTGCAAGTTCTGGTAAGAAGTTTTTGTATGCAAGTAGTTTCTTGTGTAGAAAGGGGAGATTTGTACATTTAGGAAAATAGTGCTTGTCAAGGTGGCCTGTTCCAGACATAGCGAAATGATGTTGAACTATTTCTGTCACCATCTATTAGTGACTTCCATGATATTTTAATCCATTCTTTGTTTGATGGCTTATAACTCCATTCTTTCATTAATTACACAAAGAAATACTTATTGAGAGCCAATCATTAGACTAGAATTGAAGAACATAGCCAGAAATTGACTTCACGATCTATGTGTGGGAACTCCGTAACTACAGTACAATCAGAAACTTGGAATATGGATTATTTTAGCAGTATTCACATTATATTGACTTGCTCAATGAAACATTCTAGAAATAATATTCTGGAATTGATTTCATTTCCTTAAGGCATTTTCTCCTATGTATTTCTTCTTTCCTAAGATGTACACCATTTTACATGTCAATATCTCTGAAGTTGGGATGCTTCTACCAGTGAATGACGTGTCATTTTTAATTAGCTATGTTGTTTTCTTTATTAGTGATACATAGATATGGTTTATAATCCCTTACTATCTTAAGTTTAATGAAATATAGTATTGTTTCACCATTTTACCCTAATGAAAGGATTTTGAAGTGTGTTGCTAAATTTCTGCAACATAATTACTAAAATTCATATCAGCCTCTAATTCTCCCATTCTTTTATAGTCTTAGAAAAATTTTCCTGACTGACAACGTTCAGATTGTCCAGTAATCAAATGGTGAAATTAGGGTTTTGAATTACAGTACACTAGTTTCTATTCTTTCATTCAGTTCTTTATTGAAAAAAACATTCAGGGGCCTCCCTTGGTGGTGCAAGGGATTAAGTCTCAGCACTGTGAAGCTATCTGTCGGCAGCTACTGCAGCACGAGTTTGATCCCCAGCCAGGGAGCTGACCCACATGGCGCAGCAGACCTCTTCTGTCTCTCCCGCTGCTCCCCTTAGCAGTGTATTTTAGTTGATCCACCTGTTCTGCTCCCGACTCTGTCTCTGGTGAATCCCCTCAACCCCTGCACCTCTGGCCTACACCCCAGCCTTTGTATGCATAAATATATAAATTAAATCTTTGAAAAAAAAGGGGGGGGGAGGAGGAAAGAAAAACAGTCACTGACTTATTGGCTTAGTGCCAGGCACTCTTCAGATGTTATGCAGAGGATTTTATTATAAAACACAATGAAGTTCCTTTAAATGTTGGATTGACTTTATAGTAAAGGATTTTTATAATACTAAGCTTTTAACATTGAATCAGTGCACCATGTAACATCAAAAAATTTATTGCTTATTTTAATAGAGAGCATGAGTATCTATGATGACATCGATGCTGATGTACTGCAGAATTACCAAGAATACAATCTGGCCAACATCATCTACTATTCTCTAAAGGAATCTACCACCAGTGAGCAAAGTGCCAGGATGACAGCGATGGACAACGCTAGCAAGAATGCATGTGAGCACATGAATAGGTTCCTCCTGCGAGAATTGTGTTTGCTCCGCATAGCATGAAGCTTACCAGACATTAGCATTCTTTAAGTAGACCAGGAAGTGAGAGCTGGCATCTAGTCCTGGCTCTGTTCCTGATTCTCTGAAAGTTTTAACTAATTACTATCTCTTTCCTTCAGTTTTATCATCTGAAAAGATAGATAAATAATGTCCTCTGCTTTAAAGGAAATCTGTTATTTAGCAGGCAGTAAGTTTGCAAGTGCTTTGAAAACGTATTACATGAAGATACAAAAATATCTTCATCAAGATTTTTGAGAAGCTAATTTATACCCAAAATGAAGCAATCTTATTTTTAGATTAAGCAACAGAAGTCTGTGGACAAGTAAATACACAAGTTACCCTTTTCTAGTTTCACATTTTGTTGTCTAATCTTTGTGCTTAATTTGTAGCCGAGATGATTGACAAGTTGACTCTGACTTTCAATCGCACCCGCCAAGCTGTCATCACGAAAGAGTTGATTGAGATCATCTCTGGTGCTGCAGCTCTGTAAGTAATTGAAGACAGCCTTCAGTAAATTGTTTCCACATCTCTTTTTCTGCTAATTTAGCCATTGGATATTCAAAAGTTTTCTGCTTGTTTTGTCTGCTGTTAAACAATGGCCCATTGTTTAACCCTTTGCACTCGAGGCCTTTTTTGCACGGGCGAAACAGCAACTTGAGATAATTTCAGCTATATTAATCTTGTAACTTTACACTTAGGATATAAAGATTTGGTGAAAATGGGATCTCTCTTCTAATTGTTTCAACTGAAACATTCAAGCTTAGGTTTTTTTTAGAAATCAGTATATTGCTAGCTTTCACTTTTTAGAGCATTAGGAATAAGAATGTGGAAAATGTCATTTATAAAATTTCTTTGGAATTTAAAACAAACCTAGCTTTCTGAGTTACAGGGTTAGTTTTAAGTTATCTATCAGTCAGTGAATAGTGAGAGGGTACAGAAATTTTTTAGCTATTGAATTTGTTATGTCAGTACTGTCAGATAGCATAGTGTTTTCCTTAAGAAAATTTCTTGGTTGTCTGGAAGATAACATTTGACAGACCAGGATTAAGAGGAAAATTCTATTCACAAAAGTATTTAATTGAACAGCCACTCTGTGCAAGGTACAGTGCCAGGTACAGTGTTACAGAATGTGATCCTTTCTTTCAAGGCATTTGTATTCTAACAGGGTAAGAAAAATATGCAGATAATTGTGATGAAAGAGAAGATGAATAAGTTATCTTTGATTTTTTTTTTTCCACCTATTAATTAGTTACCAGGTTCTGTAAGTTAACTTCTAAATATCCCTTGTCTCTTTCCCCTTTTTACTGCTCACTTAATGGAATTTTTGTAATTTCTCTTTGGAATTGAAAAGGATATCTTTGAAATGCCTCTTCAGTGCTAGACCCTGAGCTAGACACTGTAGATGTAGTGGTGACAGTGTTTGTTAAACTCATATCTTAACAGGGAAGACAGACATACAATCTGTCCACGTTACAGTGAATCAGGAATCAGCAAACTATGGCTTGGAGATAAGAAAGGTTTTATATATTTAAAAGGTTATAAAAAGGAGAGACAGTGAGTGACCCACAATGGCTAAAATATTTACTATCTGAACCTTTTATGACAATATTATGAAGAAAATAGTAGAATCTATTCTATATTGCATAATTGGGGGGGCAGACCACAGCTAGCTTGATACATGTGATTCTATCTTTTTGGCAAGCATCACTCTCTAATATAGTACTACTACAGTTTCTCACTTTCCCTTGAACTTCAACCACATTGATCTACTTATAGTTCTATGAACACATCATGCTTTTTCTCTCCTCCAAGGAATGGTGTATGCTATCACCTGAAATGTTATTCTTTTCTTCCCCTTGCACTTTTGATTCTTTATTTCACTGACTCCTGTTTATCTGTCTATCCTAACTGAGCTGACAGAGTCCTTTCTTTCAGAGAACGCTCCCTTACATTTGAGTGGGATACTCTTTGTTAGCATCCTATGTTTCCCTTTATCAGCAGTTACACCATTTTATTAGGATTTGCACTTTGGTTTGTTCATATGACTTAGAAGGGACTATGTCTTGACTCACTGTTGTAGCCTATCACTTGATACATATTTCTTCAAGTATTTGTTACATGCATGAATGATGTGCCATAAGAAGTGGGGGTTTAGAAGAGGAAGAGAGAACATTTTGTTGGGTATTTGAAAATGTGGGTCCATGTTTGGGAAGGGTTTATCACTAATGTGAAATTTAAATTGGTCCCTCACTATTGTCTCTCAAGGGTAGAAACTGGGGAGAATGCCAAAAAGACACAAATAAAACTAATTGAAGCCATTCCATAAGTAGTTACTGGATTCTTCAGCTTTGCTTTCCAAGCATGACTGTTAAGACTAACCTGTCTCTCAACCTGTTCACTAAAGTTCTGTTAGCATCTTAGAGTATCGTGCAATGATGAATGCTCCTGCCACTTACTAACTTGATAACCTTGATTAAGATATTCTCCTATGATATGGTTTTGTCATCTTTAACAGACTAATAAGGGATTAAACAATTATATTAGCCTTCTCACTTAATGTCTTACTACTGATGCTAAACTGAGTTCCTCTTCGATGGTAAATATAAGGAGACCTAGAGGATGGACCTACATTCTAAAGGTTCTGGCTGTGTAAGAAGATTCAGAAAACCAGGGTTCTTTTATGCATTTGAGAAAGGAAAGCTCGGAGTGAATTGTGAGAATACAACTTCTGCAGAATTGAGGACCGATTCTTTATTTCCAAGTGAGAAGCCTGAGTACACTTAGCAAAGTCAAGGGAAATGAGGCAAGAGAAATTGGGATTACAAACTGAAAATTTAAAAAAGAATTCAAATAATAGGAAATTACTAAATTTTCACTTTCTAGAAAGTAATCTGTTATAAAAAGTTAGCTGTTGCAGTTCAAGGTTGGGTTGTTGATATGAATGGACTTGTATACTCTGTAACTTATTAGTTATTCTGGTTAAAAACTTGAATATACATTAGGCTCTTTAGCAAAAGAAATAAAAAAGTATGAATAAACCATTATATTTGCTGTGCAAATATTCTTTTGCCAGTCTAAAAATTATTTAATGTATGCCATTTGTAGAAAAAATAGTGGTTTGAATTATGCTTTCAAAAAAATAATAAATAATGCTTTCATGATCTTGTCTATATGCGCATGAACAAGGTTTTAGTACATCTAACCAGGTTGAAGTCAGTAATTTTTTAATAACAATCATTGTTATTAAAGTTCTGTTACAAGGTAATATTTTTATTAACTATATGATACAATTAAGGTAATGAATAATGCAGTTGATGCAATGAACTTTTTTATTTGGAAATTATATGTGATTAACTGGCATGAATTGCTTTTTGACTGGCTTGTGTTATTTTTTTTTCTAATATAATAACCAGGGATTAATGAAAATCAAGTATCATCCTCAGACAAGAGGTAAAGTGGTCATATTTCACACACTCTCCCCAAACCCCTTTAGAAAAGAAACCTAGTCAGATATAATTGAAGCTAATTTAACAATAGTCAAATTGATTCTCTGATTTAGATTGCTAGACCCATTTATAGTGGCAGTGAACTTGGGAGCATATGGTGAATGCTAGGGGGCTTTTTCAGTTTTTAGATTATGAGAATAGTTTTGTCCTCACAGATTCCACCTCACAAAAAGGGTCCCCAGACCAAATTTGAGAACCACTAGTATAGTGTAACATTATACTGTGTAGTCAATTCCTTAAACACCACTTAGATATGTATTATCTCTTGACATATTTTTCCCTTAAAGTTTTTTACTGGTTCTATACTTTGTTTTTCAGGTAAAGAAGGAAATTTCAGCCCGCTGATTGTGGTTTTAGCTTACTGCTATCCTTGTGAGAAGAAATTATTTCTCCATTGTCTAAATTACTAAGGACAGCAAGATATTTGTAAATTATCTTACAATAAACAACTTATAATAGAAACTCACTGTCTTTTTTTTCCTGTGTGAACAAGTTTTCAAAATAAGATGATAAAAAACATAAAAATATTACTCTATATTGTTTTGGTTAGATGGTTGAAGAGACTTTTCAGTGAAACTACCTTAAAAGTAGCCTTTTTGGATCTTGGCAGAAGAGGTGACAGGCCACCACTTCAGTACTTGTATGTTTCCATCCTTTCACACTTTCAAAGGACCGTCAGCAAAATGAAGTGAAAATGTTAGTGGAGTCATTTACCATTTCTCTTATGTTAAAAATATAAAGCTCATTCTCAATGAACAGTTTCACATTGATTACTCTTCACTGTAAAAAACCAGTAGCTAGGTAAATGCATGCATTTGTGTGTGTATAAAGAATTATTTCAACTATGTCACTTTACCAACTATATTCCTAAAAACGAGATGAACAGAGCCTCCCTGGTGGCCTAGGAGTTAAGTCTCACCACTATGGAGCCATTGGCAGCCACTGCACTGAGTTTGATCCCCAGTCAGAGAGCTTCCCACATGGTGCAGCAGATATGTCTTGCCCACTGCGCCCCTCAGCAGTGTATTTCGATCTGCCTGTTCTGCTTTCCACTCTTGTCTATGGTGAATCCTCTTACCCTCACACCTCTCGCCTACACCACAGGTCTTGTGTGCATAATAAACAGTGATTAATATAAAAATTGATTACCAAGCACAAACAGAGCAGAACTGCAATTACACAAAGGTGGCTGGGGTAACAGAAACTGAAACTTCCCTGAAATTTTACAAGTCATTCGTGAATAGGTCAGTGAATAAGACTATGAGAAACAATAGGCCACAGTGAGTCAGCAGGGGGAGTGTAGTGTAAACAAAGTAAGAGGCACCTTTTAGGAATGTTGGGGCACTACTCTGAGGTTTCTGTTTTATATCTAAACAACAGTTCCGCAGGATAGCTGGGCACTTTGTGAGAGTGAATTGCATGTTCTAGACTATAGAGAAATTCAAGCTTGTAGTGAAAATATTAAAAATAAGCTGTCAGGTGCCTCCCCGGTGGCGCAGCAGTTAAGCGCTGCGCTGTGGAGCTGTCGGCAGCGGCGACGCGAGTTCAACGCCCGGCCAGGGAGAATCCCACATGGTGTGGCAGACCTCTCCTGTCTCGCCCGCTGCTCCCCTCAGCAGTGTATTTCTGATCTGCCTGTTCTGCTACCCGCTCTGTCTCTGATGAACCCTCTCGCTGCCCCACGCCTCTGACTTGTACCCCAGCTTGTATGTATAAATAAAAAATAAATCTTTAAAAAAAAAAAAAATAAGCTGTCAGGCTGACCATGGCTGACTCAGGTTCAAGAGAATACACAGGAGTGGGGCTCCTGGGTTATGCTCTCAGGTAGCTTAGAGCGTGGATGTTCCACTACCGCTGCTTGTCCTGGGTTCTCCCTGCCTTTCTGAGGCTTGATTCCCTTTGTCTTTCTCTTGGGTTGAGTCTCATTTCCTTCTGTTATTTCAGTGTTAATCATTCTCCAGGTAAGTGGGAGGTACACCTTTTCACACCTTGTATATCTTAAAATACCTGTTCCATTACATTTAAGTGGTTGGTTTGCTTGGTTAGATATGATAGGTTAGAAATTGGTTTGCCTTCGGAGTTTGAAGACACTTTGGCTTCTGTGTGAGTTCAAAAGTCTTGAGGTCACTTTAATTTCTGGGCCTTTGTAGGTTTTTTCCTCGCATTGCTCTGAAATGTCAGAATGATTATCTTGACTGAGTCCTCAGGCAAGTTTTTGCACACTTGGTGTGAGTACTTCTACAGAAAGTTGTTAGAAGGGGAATCAGTAAATACATTGAAAGTGAAATTGGCACTATGCAATTGCTCTCCAAAAGATGGTAAACTTTCACTAATGGTATATGATACTGATGCCCCTACTCCAAAACTTGAACAAGCTGATCTTGAAAAGACAACTACTCATTCATTGTCCCTTTTCAAAATGGTCCTGTTCTCATTAAAAATAAGTTCTCTAAGATTAGTGATAACTGAAAGGTCGCCCTGGGAGGGAGTGAATGGGGCCTCTGAAAACTGCTGACAGGGAGGCCTTGAAACTAAATTTTAACGAACAGGACTTGCCTCACTAAACTCCCCCTACTGACCATAGCAATGTGGGCACTGTCAGGCCCTAGACAGGCCTGATAACTTTGCAGAACATCTGCTGGTTCCACATACCTGCCATCGCTGACCTTGCATAGCTGTACTCTTACTCCAGTATATAAGACGCCCCCATTTTCTGCTGGGTGCGACTTCACTGGCCTCCCTCTTGAGACCCATGAACCTCGCCCTGGAGCGCTCCCAATAAAGACTCCTTTGTTAGTCATATTGGTGCCTGGACTCTTTTATTCCCTCCTAATACCTTTCGAGCTTTTCAATAACAATTTTATAATTTCTTTTGCAAATTAAAAATTAGGGAAATGAACTCACTGAAAAAGTGTGCCATCAATTTTTGATTCTCAGCTATGTATAAGGGAAAACAAAACAATATAGGGAAATGGCAGCTTTTTAAAGATACTTTGAATTTCTCGAGCCTCCCTTGTGGCGCAACGGGTTAAGTACAGGACTCTGAAGCTGTCCAGAGCCACTGCAGCACAAGTTGGATACCGGGCCAGGGAGATCCCCACATGGCTCAGCAGATCTCTGCTGCCTCGCCTGCTGCTCCCCTCAGCAATGTAATTCAGTGTATCTGCCTGTTCTGCTCCCCACTCTGTCTCTGGTGAATCCTCTCATCACCCCACATCTCTGGCCTACACCCCAGCTTGTAGGCATAAATAATTTTTTTAAAAAAAAGACATTTTGAATTTCTCTTCCACTATCTTAGAGAACTAGCATGAGTTTTGAGAAATAAAACTGAGTGAGGATTTAGTTTGCGCAACCACCCAAACAGTTTTGTTTTCGTTTTTAAAGATGTATTTATTTATGCATACAAGCTGGGGTACAGACCAGAGGCATGGGGCAGAGAGTGGGTTCACCAGAGACAGAGTGGGGAGCAGAACAGGCAGATCAACGGAAATACACTGCTGAGGGGAGCAGCGGGGGAGGCAGGAGAGGTCTGCCGCGCCATGTGGGAATCCCCCCCAGCCGGGTGTCCAATTTGCGTCGCAGCTGCCGACAGCTCCACAGCACAGTGCTTAAGCGCTGCGCCACCGGGGAGGCCCCAACAACACAGTTTTATATAGAGCAGCAGTTAAGAGAGCACAGACTTTGTAGTTAACTGGTTTGGAACCCTAGCTCTGCCCTTACCAGCTTAGGAACCGTGAGGAAGTTACTCATTTTTATCATCTGTAAAATGGAGATTGAAATAGTACACACTACCTAGAGTTGTTTTGAGGATTAAATTAGCTACAGTTCGCATATTACTTAGAATCTACATGAGGTGAGTGCTTTGTTTAAGTATTGCCTGATCTATGTAAGGGTGATTATCGTTTTAAAAGTGTTGACTGACGCTCTACTATGTATTAGTGCTCTTTTAAACTAAAGATTTAATGATGATAATTAAAACACTTCCCAACAAGAGCTTATACTCTGGAGAGAATTCAAGCCAATAAGGACAAAATGTGGAAAAGGGTATTACTGGTGAGCGTGTCAGTGAGCATTTCCCTCCAGTTTGGGGGATGATGAGGTGACAGAGAAGGCAGTCCTATCTGGATGAAATGATGCCTACACTGAGTCCTCAAGGGACAATGACAAACAAGACAGATCTGGAAAGATTATCTGGGGCAAGATGGTGACTACACATGCTATGGGGTTGAGACACATAGAAAGGAGTCTTTAAGAGTAAGCTTGAATTTTCCCCAAGTAACACCTCTGCCTGTTTTTCCTGTGTGTCATAACAGTACAACTGCAATAATGTTTGCTTTAGTAAGGCTTGTTACATAACAAACTATCTTATTTTCTGAGAACATATGGGTAGGACCAAAGTGATAGAGTTTCCATTGTTACAACTCGTTTCTTAGTAATTTGCCCTTCATGAACTGTTGTTTCTTCTTGCTTTAATAAGAAATGCTCACAAGTTTCATTACTGAGCCAACACCAACTGAATAAAAAGTGACACATTGCCACCTAGTCCTCAGCTATAAACCACTCTTGGCACTGATGATTTCCGCCCAGTACCCACACCTCCACCTTGCTCTCATTCCTCTCATCGACCAAGATGGAATGATAAAGTTCAGGCCTCAGAGTGAATCAGAGTTGTGCTCTTGAGGAAGAAGTTCCCGGTCTAGCTCTCATGTCCTAGTGCACGTCTTCAGGCCTTCTGACACCCACTGCCCTCTGTCCCCACCGCTCATAGAAGCTTCTATTTCCTTGCCTCCACTTTATAGCACCTCTAATCATTCTCTCTTCGAAAGATTTATTTTTATTTATGCATACAAGAAGTGGGGTATAGGCCAGAGTTTCAGGGGGTGAGACGATTCACCAGAGACAGTGGGGAGCAGAACAGGCGGATCTACTGAAATATACTGCTGAAGGGAGCAGTGGGCAAGACAGGTCTGCTGTGCTATGTGGGTCAGCTCCCTGACAGGAGGTTGAAATCATGCTGCAGTGGCTGGCAATAGCTTGTGATAGCACTGAGATTTTAACCCCTGCGGCACCAGGGAGGACCCTCTAATCATTCTCTTTAAAAGTAACACCTTTATTGAGTCACATACCATAAAATTCATTCTTTTAAAGTATACACTTACATGATTTTTAGTATGGAAACAGAGCTGTTGTCTAATCCATTCTATACACTACGGCAAGATGAGTTGTTCAAAAAAGCATTTATTGAGTACTTACTATCTGTTAGGTCCTGTAACATTTATTGGACATGGGTCATTGAGATGGCCCAGTTCCTGTCCCGCAGTATACATCAAGGAACAGAATGATAAGCTTAGTTTTGGATATTCACCAAACATTAATTAAATTTGGAGTTGTAGGGGCCTCCCTCGTGGTGTAAGTGATTAAGTCTCAGCACTATGAAGCTATTCAGAGTCACTGCAGGTGGTTCAATCCCGGCCAGGGAGCTTCCCACATGGCACAGCAGACCTCTCCTGCCTCGTCCGCTACTCCCCTCAGCAGTGTATTTCGGTTGATCTGCCTGTTCTGCTCCCCCTTCTATCTCTGGTAAACCCTCTCACCCCTCTACACCTCTGGCCTACACCCCAGCTTGTATGCATAAATAAATAAATCTTTAAAAAAAATTTGGAGTTGTATATGATATATCAACAGACAGTTGTTCATAGATGCAGTTAGCTACACTATTATGTAGCTCAGGAGAAATATGGAATAAAGTGTTAGCGAATCATAACTAAAACCACTGGATTGAATCATTAAAAGAGAACAAACATAAAAAGCAGCAAAGGCATCACTGGATAAAGCATATGTTTTATGTAATAGAAAGCAGGATTTTACTTTGGGAGAACAGAGATAAAAATATGCAATGGAAGTAAGGGATACATGGTTTTATATTTGAATCAGAGACATCAATAAGTACTTTAGGCTTTTAAAATACTCATGTTCTATAGTTCTGTTCAATAAAGGCCTCTGAAGCAATGATAGCTCTGTGATAATGAAAGTTAGCTAGCACTCATGTCTTGGTTTCTAACTACTATGCCTTACTAAGAATCAGAACTCCTTGGTTTAGCCAAGTTGAGGGTAGGAAAAATACAAGGTGAAACTAGAAAACCTTGTGCCATAAAGTAAGAAAATTCTCCATGAATGACAGTGGCACGTTAAAAGAACATAGCAACTAGCTTGACAGAGTTCCCACTGGGGCCAGTATAATAGAAAAAAAAGGGTGATGGAAATGGATTGTACCTCTGAATAAAAAAGAATCTCTGACCATATATGATATTAGAAAAAGTGAGAAAACTATAGAATTTCTACTCATAAGTGTAGAAAGAATTAGAAAATCATCATTTCGTAACCACCAGTGTAGTAATTGATTCAATAAGATGTCAGAAATGGAAACCCATAAAACCATTGGGGTAAAGGTTGGGGAGAAGCAGGCTGGTCTCAAGGTATCACCTTACAGGTTACTTATCAATTTCAAAGGTAAAAAAAGGAAAACTTAACAATGGAGAGATCTGACATGTCTTCATATACCAAACTTTGTCACCGATAATGGACAAAATTACTCCTGATGAGAACAGCAGGAAGGACAGATCACTTGTGTAGTATTCTTCCCGAAAATATTTCACTTGAACCTAGTAAGTGAGAAAATGATCAAACAAATAAAGATTTTAAGAAGTTTTATCAGATAGCAAAACATTAATGTAATAAAAGTCTAAAAAACAAAAGCCATACAAATAAACCAGTGGGTGATTGTTTTTATTAAAAGTAACTAAGGAAACATGGCAACTAAATGCAATGAGTGATATTTGATGAGATCCTGGATTCTATAAAAGGCATTTTGGGACAAAGGAAAAATCTGAATATATGCTTTATGTTGAATAACATTACTGCATCAATCACGAGTTTGTTGAGTGTGATAATGGGGTATAATTTGTGATGCACTTTCCAGATTCCTCTTCAGCAGGACAGAAGGACTTAACCCCCAGTTGCCAGGAATGCAGTCAGCACAGCCCTAGCTGTCAACCCTCTTTGGAATTGTCCTCGCTGGTGACTGCCCTGCCTGAGATCATGGCCCCTCCTGAGTAGCCCACATTCAATGCCTGGTGAGCTGTGGGAGTATAAAGCCAGCCCGCTTGTCTGACTGTGAGGACCATCGCAGCTTTACAGCTTTTGGGGGTTGTCTGACATTTCTCCTGAGGGTGGGCTGCAGGGCTATGTCTCCTCCCTCACCCTTATTTCTTTCTCTTCCTCAGGGGGTGATCCCAAGAGCACCCCTGTGCAGGCTGATTTTCATCTCAGAGAGTGCCTCCTGGGGAGCCCAACTTGAGACAGTTTGTATTGGAAGCACATACTAACATGGGATTCTGGAGTTGGAACATGGGATTTTAGGGCTGGTCCTGGTTGGTCACAAGGATTACAGCACTGGTAGTAGGTAGAGCACAAAAAGGCCCTTGGACAAGTGGTAAATAGTTCCTGAATATGTGGTTTATAAAAGTCCTGCTAGTATAACAGTGGAGACAAGCCATATAACAGTGGAGACAAGCTGGGGGATCAGTGTTCAGATATTTAAGAAATATGGAGATAATAGAACCTTAAAATAGCAGAGACCAGAAGACAGGTGAAGGTAGTTATGATGAGACAAGTGTGTGTGTATGGGGTGGGGGGCTCACCTGGTGAGTTATGGGATGGCTCATAGAACATGGGGTAACAGACAGTCAACAAGTGAGCTACTTAATCTGTACAATCAAAATAATTCAGATAAAACAATTGGGTGGCTGAGGGCAGTTACCCCCCAAATCATTCATGATTCCTTGCCCAATCCTTGGACCTAATCCATTTTTCAGACTGAAACTCTTGAGTCCTCAGGAGGAAGAACCCTGAAACACCAAACAGAGAGTGAGCACAAAGGAACTGATTGTTATTTCCACAGGTAACCATCTACTGGGGATACTGAAGGGGATACTGAGATACTGTGAGGACCACTGATCACAGGGACTGAGTTGAGACTGAAGCCAGGAAATGCAGTCATCAGGAGTCCTGTTAGAGTGGGGGCATGTGAGGCCAAGTAATAAATGGAGACTTGGCCCGGAATCAGCTCCCATTGGGCCCCCTGTGCTAATGGGCCTACTGAGGTCAACTCCCTGATTCCTGAAAGTGTCATCAAAATAGATATACAGAGAGGTTGGCATAACCCCCATACTAGTTCCTTGGCCTGTGGGGTAAGAACTACGGTAGTAGGAAGGCTGAGCACAAGCTTTTGAGATTGATCCTCCAGCTTAGGGGTGGGAAGGCAGAAGTTAGTGGAACCCTAAAAGATCTAAAGAACTGTCCCAATTCTATCTTCATCTCATTTCACAGTCTAACCCCTGCAAAAATAAGATGTATCTTAAGAGTGAATTACTGGAAACAACCAAATCTAACCCCAATTGCAGATGTTGTGTTAGATATGGTATCTTTGCTAGAACAGACAAAAATGGCAATAGGCACATAATATGTGCCTATTGGTTGGCGAAAGCAGTGTTTTCTAGCCCAATCTGAAAGGAGTATCAGAAATACTGTATACACTTGCAAGAGACTACAGTATATATTTTGATCTTGCTACCTTCTGTTATCACAGAGTCTGCTATTTGGTCTGCAGTACTACTCCCAAACATCTCACTATGTGATCTATGTGGTCATTCTCATCAGAGAAGCAAAAGATGGTGAGCGCCCCCAGAGGTCACAGTCAGAGATGTGTGCTCGATGGTGGGAGATAAACTCTATAAAGTTTCAGAAGCCCACCCTATCAGTAAGATTTTAAAGATCTAGCAGTCTGCAGCATGCTGGCAATTAAGGGGTAAGTTGTTGCATCTTATGCCTTCCAGCAAGAAGCAGCAGCACAATGACTAGTCCACTTCTTTTAGTTCTGGAAGCAGAATATTCCACACTTGAGAATTCTGCTCTGTACCACATACTGATGCCTTGAAAGGTTGCCAATTATGAGTGGGGGCCCAGAGTAGAAAAGGCTTCTGAAGCAGGTTCAGGCAGTAGTGCTAACTTCCCCCCCTACTTGGGCCATATGGTAGACCCTCTGATGGGAATATACTCCATGTGCTATTTATGGCTAACTCTAATGGATAACTAACATTGCAGACCCTAGGTTTCTAGTAATGTCATAATGTATAAGAGGAGAATTATATACCAAAAAAAGAAAACCAGCTCCTGGCAAGATACAGGGCCTGGTAGAAGTGGAGGGTCTGACTATAGAACACCAAGTAGCTATGAAATCAGAGCTGCCCATCATGAGCTGGGTTCTATCAGCCCCAAGTCAAAAGGTCAAGTATAGCAGGAAAAAAAGTCATAAAACAAAAGTGGTATATTCAGAACCTGTAATAGCCATAAGCAAGCTGCAGGAGAAGACAGGCTGGACTCCAAGGTCCTTGCTTAATGTTTCCCTATCATCCCTTCCTCATTTCAGATCAGTAGCTGCTAGTGGTTCCACAGGATCAGTTTATCAAGGAGGACAAAAAGCCAAGCTTAGTTCATGGGTAACTTGGGTCTCCCAGTTATTGCTACAGCCTTACTCGGTATGGCCCTGGAAGATATGAGGGAAAGTCCTCCACCTGGCAAAGCATCTGGGAGTGCCAAACATACCTGCTTGCCACAGAGACTAATGCTGAAACACTGTCATGGACCGAGTTTGTTCCCCAAATTCATAGGTTGAAGCCCTAACCTAGTGCTTCAGAATATGACTAGATTTGGAGATGACTATATTTAAAGAGATAATTACATGAAAATGAAGCAGCTACAGTGGGCCCTCGTCCACTTTGACTGGTTTCCTTAAAAGAGATCAGGACACAGCGACAGCACAAAGAGACCATGTAAAAGGGAAGGAGAGGGTAGCAGTCAAACAGAGAGGACTCAGAGGATCTTGAACTTTCAGACTCCAGAACTATGAGAAAATAAATGTCTGTTATTTCAGTTATCCTTTCTGCCATTTGTTACAGCAGCCCAAGCCAATTTAATACATTCTCCAAGGACACCAACCAACCTCTGGCAGATCAAATGCAAAGAAGCTCCATTCACCCCATCCTAAGCAAAGCAGCTGTTCATTTTGATAGGAATAGGCACATATTCTGGGTATAGATTTACTTTTCCTGTTCATAGTCTTTGACTTACTGGTGTTCCATACCATGGTGTATCAGACTCAGGCATCTATTTGACAACAAAGGAGCCTGGGAGTGGGCACATGACCATAAAATATACTAGTCCTATCACATACTCAACCACTCAGAAGTTGTCAGCCTGGCACAGCAATGGAGCAGCTTTGGTAGCACAGCTAAAAAACCAGCTCACAGGGGTCTCTCTGGTGGCGCAATGGGTTAAGTCACAGCACTATGAAGCTATCTAGAGCCACTGCCACACAAGTTCAATACCTGGCCAGGGAGCTTCCCACATCGTACAGCAGGCCTCTCCTGCCTCGCCCACTGCTCCCCTCAGCAGTGTTATTTCAGTCAATCTGCCTGTTCTGCTCCCCACTCTGTCTCTGGTGAATCCTCTCACCTCCCCACACCTCTGGCCTACACCCCAGCTTGTATGCATAAACAAATAAATCTTTAAATAATAAATAAATAAATAAATAAATAAATAAATAAATAAATAAATAAATGCACCATGATAGGTAAGAGAATAGAGAAACTGAAAGAGGTATACAGAGGACAGTAAGAGGAATGAAGGAACACTCCAGAAGGTTGAGGGGGGTTGGGAGGAGAAAAAAAGGACCGCTTTAGGAAACTGAGTAGATGAGTTATTACAACTCGCTACCCACCCGCTGACACTGGTTTAGCAGTAGGATGAGTTTGGTTTGCAAATTAAAACTTTAAAAAATGTATGTCCAGTCACAGAAAGTTCCGATTTCTGGCGACTTGGAAAGATACAGAAACTTTTGGTTGGGCTGGGAGAAGACGGTACCCCATACATTCAGCCTACTTCGCTGATTCAAGGTACTTTCTTGGACTTTGTGGAAAACAGAGTTCTCTCTTTGACACATCACAGTTGGGATTACAGGCAAACCAACAAATCGCAGACCACCCACAGGCCACCTGTTTTTTTGGAATTGGGGTTGGGATTACAAGAGGCTAGGCAGGAAATTTTTTGTTAATGATTGAATATAAAATATATATTGTATTAAATATTATTGACTTTGATTAAATGTTCTGGTGCCCCTAAAATTTTTACACCGAGGCTATCACTCACTCGCCTCACCCCAGTCCCCGCCTATTGTGAAACACTTGGATTGACAGTGAACCTAGATTAGATTTAATCTTGGATTGACACGGTGAACAACCTAGATTTGATTTAATCTATACAGTGGTAAACAGCGCTAATTTTTTATTTTGAACAGAGGCAAGAACGACTCAGATCCGCGTTTGGGGGCTCAGTTTAAGTTCCCACGTAACTTAAATTCCCACGTCCAAAAATCCCGCCCTACAACTCTTTCGGGTTCTCATTTTTCTCTACCAAGCACCCTTTCGATTTCTTATCGCGGTCTCTTTTTTTTATCCCTGAGGCACTGACAGTCCCCTCTCCCTTCTCCACGTGCGTACCCCGCAAAGAAAGGTCCAAAGAATCTTATTTTTTCCCGGCGTGGTTTCTCCTAGCTTTAACACGGCGTTTCCTGCACCTCCCAGGCCCATGAGTCGATACCGATATCATCGCTCAGCTTCAATGGGGCGGGGCTTCCTTAGCTCTGCATTCGGCTAGTGCTGCCTCACCCCGGCGACCGTCCAGCGGGAGGCGGAGCGAGTCCAAAATGGCGGCTCTCAGGCTGGCGCGCTCCGTGCTGCTGAGGCTTTGAGGTGGTCGCCAGTGGTCGGGGGGACGATTTCCCCGCCGCAGGGGCCCTAGAGAATGAATCGGGGGCTCTGCTAAGGTTAGGCGGTGGGGGTGGAGAGAAGTGGCAGCAAAGGCTGCGGTGGAATCCACGGAGCGGGATGTGCGAGAGTTACTCCAGGTCGTTGTTGAGGGTCTCGGTGGCGCAGATCTGCCAGGCGCTGGGCTGGGATTCGGTACAACTCAGCGCCTGCCACCTCCTCACGGACGTGCTGCAGCGTTATCTGCAGCAGTTGGGACGGGGCTGCCATCGGTACTCTGAGCTCTGTGAGTACCGGGCTGGGTGCGGGAGGGCTGCTTCTGACCAGTCACGAGTGACACCTCCAGTCTCCCCTTCGCTATCTCAGCGTCTCCGAGGGTTTCGTCCTTCATCCCCTACCCCAAGATCGGGTATCTTCTCGTCCCCTCACACCCCATCGCTCCACTCCCTCTGGAAACTCCAGTCATCCCTTTGGTGCTTCTTCCTCATCCGCTAACTTCCCGCCTCCAGCCGGGAGCCCTGTCTTCACTCCCAGCTCCACACACCTCTTCTCTGATCTGACACATGCATCGGTATTTCTCATCGTCTGGTTTTTGCTGCGTGTGGAACCACCTCCAGAATGCCTTACAGCCTCTTTTACTTTGGTCCTTTTCCTCCCTTGCCCGCAAACTACTACAACTAGTTGTCACAGGCGCTCCGTCTACCGGCCGTTTCTTACAAGACTGGCCATTCTTCAACTCATAACACACACTCGTTGACAGCTCTGCTCTGTGAGGGACACTGCCTTTCCCCCCCATCTGTTCATTTTATAGACGTTGTCTCTACTTATCTTTTCCATGGCTAACTTTGTTAGTTTCACTTAGATTGTCTTTCATTTGCATCTCAGTTACCCATGTATTTCCTGCTTTATGTTTTTATGTCAGTGGTTATCAGAGTGTGGTAGAGGGATCACAGGCAATTTGAAGGTTCCCTAAGTAGTCTGTACTACAGTATGGTTTTTTAAGTGAATGTCCTGTAGTGTCTATAACTGGTTGCATTAAATAACTTGGAATATTTAAATCCACAACCATCTCATTTATATGAAGTGTGTGTGTGTGTGTGTGTGTGTGTGTGTGTGTGTGTGTGTGTGTGTGCTGAAAACTACCAGTGGCTTAAATTTCAGGTAATTATTGTTAAGGTGATAAGCTGGAGAACTGAGTGTTTTATAGAATATTCTGTTTTGTTAAAGTCCCTCCTAGATTGAAGAATTGAGATCCATAGATACACTTATACTTCATTCCAGCTTCCATAGTGTGCCTAAAATAATCTGTCCACAACACAAATCTGATCGTTCATCCTTAAAAACATGTCAGTTGTTCATTGGTTACAGGCTGGAAATCTAAACTCTTAAGTTCCCTTTGTGTGCTAGCATTGTTCTTATCTTCTGCCATCCTAATTTGCACAAAGCTGAACTTTCTTTTCTGAAACATTTTAATCTGTCCATTCCTGTAAGTGTGCTGTTTCATAGAATGTCCTTTGCCTCCTTGCCCACCCTTAATACCACTTATGTTTTAAGAGTCACTTGTCATTTGCTTCAGGTTCTCCACTCATAATTTTGTGCATATTTCTGTTACATTATTTAAGAGCTTGTTTTGTAATTATTAATGTATATCACACACCCTGTCCTGTCTCCTTCCTAGGAGAAAAATATATTACATGTAATTGTGTTTGTAATTTTGTATGGTGCCATAATAGAGTAGGCACCCTGGAAATAGCATTGAATACATGAATGAATTGATAATCTACTACCATATAGTTATTTAATCACTTCACATTTTGAGTTCTAAAAATGTATTTTTTGAATGCTTGGTGTCACTGATACTTCTAATGTAAATTTGGAACTGCCAAATAACTCATGCAGTGTCATCTTTAAAGTATATCACCAGCATATTACTCTCAGGGCTTTTACTTCTTTTCCCTCATACCCCCTTCCTAGTTCTTGAGTATACTGTTACCTTTTATGCATAGTCCAGATTATATTTTTGCTACCAAGTTCCTTACCTAAGTATTAGGTAATGGAATGTCCCCTGAATACATAGTTACCTTTTCTGCCTTATACACAGAATCAGAATATGCACAGGCATGCCAAGCAGCCAGCTATTCCATAGTCATCAAGTGATCATCCTTATACATTGATGTGAATCTCTTTCCTAATCACCCAATTTCTGTAGTCAGTTTTCTTGCTTTTAGTGAGAATACAATTATCAAGTTTATTCTTCTCCATCATGGTTCGGGGACTTTTTTAAAATGCTAAGTACTAATGTACTTATTAGTTACAGATTTTTTGGATTCTTTTTTCTATTTTGTACCTTATTTTAGACTTGAATTCTGTAACCTCAGGTTACTACTATGCAATCTTGTACTTTACTCCTTTAAATCCTGTTTTGTCTTTTTGACATTTAGTGAGCCCCACTTATGAAATAAGAGCACTGTGCTAGGTGTTGAAGATAGAAATTACTAAGGCACAATCTGCCCATAGGTCTGTAGAAGGTTGTCAAAATGTCAAGAAAAACAAATTGATGGTATTTGTTCCTTTTAAAAAATAAGCTCTCAAGTTAAAGCAGGTATTAGAAGTTTCTATTAATGCAACAAATGCAGTTTTAGATTTGCCTCAGGTAATGACTTGTCAAAGCATTCAGGGCAGATGTTTCTGTATGCATTGTACTGTGTATTGATGTATGTATGTACACTGATAGCAGGTGCTAAATTTTACAGAATGATTCTTCAATACTAGTACTGTAACTTAATAATTACATAGTATAGGCAGTAAATGCAAAAGGAATAAAGTTGGTTGTGGACTATGGGTTTCTGGGCAAGAATACATCACAGAAGTGATGGAATCTAAATTTAACGCTGAAGTGTGATTGTGTAAAGGTGGAAAGCATTCTGGGTTAGAGAAAAGCATAATTTAAGATATCCAAAGGGGATTAAGATTAAGTATGATAAAAGTGTCAGTGCGAAGACCGGCTTGACATGTGGAGAAGCAGTTCATTCGAAGGGTGTTAGAGGAAATGTTAAACAGTGAATTCAGATTAGGGAGAGACTTAACAGAGAAATTAAAATGAAGTAGTCGGGGCCTCCCTGGTGGTGCAGTGGGTTAAATCTCAGCACTTTGAAGCTATCCGCAGCCACTGCAGCCAAGTTCAATCCCTGGCCAAGGAGCTTCAAAGCCACATGGCACAGCAGACCTCTCCTGTCTCACTCGCTGCTCCCCTCAGCAGTGTATTTCAGTCGATCTGCCTGTTCTGCTCCCCACTCTGTCTCTGGTGATTCCTCTCACCCCCTCACCTCTGGCCTACACCCCAGTTCTTGTATCCATAAATAAATATATTTTTTTAAAGAGTTGTTTATGCATACAAGCTGGGATACAGGCCAGAAATGTGGGGCGATGAGAGGGCTCACCAGAGACAGAGCAGGGAGCAGAACAGGCAGAGAGACAGAAATACACTGCTGAGGGGAGCAGCGGGCGAGGCAGGAGAGGTCCGCCCTGCCATGTGGGAATCTCCCCAGCCGGGCATCGAACTCGCATCGCCGCTGCCTACAGCTCCACAGCACAGCGCTCAACCACTGCGCCACCAGGGAGGCCCCATAAATAAATCTTTTTAAAAAGAAGTATGTAGTAGTAATACTGCAGACTCCTGGGGAGGAGAAAGTGATATTTTAAGAAAATTGTGCTGTCATTGTAGTGCAAGAGATGTTCAAGTGAGGAGAACTTGGAGCTATACCGAGATAGTGCTGGTAGGAATAGAGAGGTAGGAAAAAAAAAATCCCAAAATCCATGGCCAAAAAAGGTGAGTGCGTGAAAGTACCAGAAACTCTTGGATTGAAATTATAAGGCGTATGGAGGAATACAAGATGATCATGTTTTTTAGACTGAGAGAATAATGATGCTTTTAATGGGAATAGGAGAGTTAAAATGCATATCTATGTCACTAAGAGAAAGAATGAGTATTGGTTTTATTTATTCTTTTATTATACATTATAGTAGGAACTCATACTTACAGAAAAAGGCAGACTACAGAAGTGTTTATAGAAGTCAAAGTCTCCTGTTTCCCTTCCCTTCAACTGCAGCTTTCACTTTTCCCTTTTAAATAGTTAACAGAAATTTCCTATGTGTGAGCTAGCATCTGTTTAATTTTTACAAATTTTGGATTATCCTTCATTTTATAAATTATTTAGTTTCAGCTATACTGAGGAGATTTTAATTAAAAAAAATCCCTTAGGGTACTGGAAATCAGAGCTGACATTTTCCTAGAAGTTTTGAAATGTGGTGGACTTAAGTTCTGTTAAGGATAAGCATAGGAGAAACGTCCCATTGTAAAGAAAGTCACACGCTTATTTAACTTTCTTTTTATTGCTATCCATTTTATATCGTATCTTATTTCATTTAAAATTTATACGTTACCTTTATGATCTAAGTCCTTTCTCTAAATTTTCTTACATTTGGAAAATTTGTTCAGAGTATAATTAATTCAATAAATGTTTATTGAATGCCAACTACATGTCAGCCGCTGTTTTAGGTACCAGAGATTCATCATTGATCAATAAAGATGATATAAAGAACATTTACTTAGTATACAGCATTCTAGTTTTTTGGTAAAAGATAGTAATAGTATTTAATGGCCATTTTTTTTGTATCAGCCACTGTTCTAGATGCTCTTGACTATCTGTAAGTAACTTTTGATATTTGTTTTATATTAGCTGACTGTTAGTATGAACTGTGTGTGGTGTTTTTGTTGGTTGTCAGATCACAATTAAAATGGACTTTTAGAATCAGTTTTTTAATGTTTAAGTAATGTAACATTCTGTTTAAAACATATTACATTTTTTCCAATAAATAGGTCTTAAATATATAGTATATTTGATTCTGAGCTGCGTATTTACTTAATGCCTTTTTCTTAATATTTTAAAAAATATTCATAGAATTTTCTTAAAATAATTTGCTTTGCTTTTGGCTTTGTTTCAGATGGCCGAACAGACCCAATTTTGGATGATGTTAGTGAAGCTTTCCAGCTTATGGGGGTTAGTCTACATGAACTAGAAGACTATATACACAATATTGAACCTGTCACTTTCCCACATCAAATTCCTTCATTTCCTGTTAGTAAGAACAATGTACTTCAGTTTCCTCAACCTGGAAGTAAAGATGCAGAGGAAAGAAAAGAATACATTCCTGATTACATGCCACCTATTGTGTCTTCTCAAGAAGGTTTGTGATGTTTTTTGTTTCTTACTTATGTATTTGTAACTGTTTGAATGAATTTTTTATCTTCTTAGTTTTCCTGATGAATTAGATACAATGCTGTGTCAGCATCTAATTCTTGAAATGCACTAAAAATATTTTAATGTTATTTACAAATTATTCTAATCTTTGAGCCAACAAACTGCAGCTGATATCACCAGATAAAGCTGTGGCATTATTAAAGTTGTGTCTGATGAGGCATTTATTTCCTTTGTAAATTTTAAGGAGTGGAGAACAGAATGTGACGATAGTTTTTCAACAGACATAGTATGTGAGAAGAGGGAGGTTATTACACAAAACAGAAAATCTTTGTAATGAAGGAAAAATTGGGGTAGCTTCTTTCCTCCTTATTAATGTAAGTTAGACAGTATTGCAAACAGTGAGTGAACATTTATTCATATTATGCAGACTTATTTCCATTTTTTTATGATGAGTAGAAATGTTGGCTGTTTGATAATATAAAATTTTTGACTATAAAATCATAACTGATCAGGCACAGAAGTCAGTCATAGCAGACTTCTTTTATTCCTGTGTAATTTTACATGTTACTCATTTAGATTTACTAGTAGTTTAAAGAGATAAGTAATTTGAGGTCTCTGATACAGGTACAAAATATTTTTCAAATAAAAAGTGGAAAATTACAGGTCACTTCTCATTTTAATTCTAAAACCATGTATGTACTTCAAGACAATGAAAGTGTTGGCAGAAATACTTGTGGATTTTTAAAATTATGGTAAAATATACATAACACTAACCATTTACATTTTTAAGGTATGTTTATACTATTTTTAGGGTACATTTCTGTGGAATAAGTACATTCTTGTAGTGTTACTGTCACTGTCACCTCTGCAACTTTTTCATCCTCTGAACTCTATAACCGTTAAACAAAAACTCCCTATCTCCTCCACACCCAGCTTCTGGCATCCCCATTTATTTTCTGTTTCTTAATTTGACTACTTTAGATACCACATATAAATGAAATCTTTCTTAACTTGTGATGGGTTTACTCCACTTAATATGTCTTCAATGTTGATCCGTATTGCAGCATGTTCCAGAATTTCCTTTTTTTAAGGCTGAATGACATCCCGTTGTGTGTGTATGCCACTTTTTGTTTATCCGTGCATCTACTGATAGATACTTGGGTTGTTTTACCTTTTGGCTCCCGCGCTGCTATGAACATTGGTGTCCAAATATCTGTTTGAGTCCCTGATTTCAGTTCTTTTGGGTGGATACCCTGAAGTGGATTTGCTGGCACAGTAATTCTATATTTCATTTTTTGAGGAACAGTCATACTGTTTTCCATAGTGGCTGCATCATTTTACCTTTCCATTAACATTGCTCTTGAGTTCTAATTTCTTGCATTTCATTTCTTACATTCACCTGTCCACTTTAATAGCATTTGAGTGTTACCTATTTATTTCATAGACTAGCTTTAGACTTAGAATAAGTTATTTTATAATTTGTATGTCACTGTTACCTCATCTGAAAAACTATGCAAAAACTCACCTTAAGTTGTAGATTAATTATCTATTGGTATGTCATCATCATCATACACTCTGGATTTTGGGTGAGTAGACCATACTAAATAGTACTAGTGCTGTGATGAAATGTGCTGAAAGCGAAGCTTGTTTAAGTTTGTTAATAACTGTAACATGATGGACAGAAGTTGCTGTAACCTTTTCAAAAGTTATCATAGTTTTCTGATTTGAGTCCTATTGCTCGATAACTTAGCACTTCCCTACTTAACATTCTTGGAGAATACTGAAGGTAGGAATCAGTATCACCTGTGTTTTATACAAAATATACCATCAGTAAATGATCTCGAACCAAAGTATATTAAACACTATCAGGTCTTTCCCACAGAAGTTCCTTCTTTTTTCTCCCTTTTTTTCCCCACCAAGATTTATTTATGCATACAGGCTGGGTTACAGGCCAGAGGCGTGGGGTGGCGAGAGGGTTCACCAGAGACAGAGTGGGTAGCAGAACAGGCAGAGTGACGGAAATGCACTGCTGAGGGGAGCAGCGGGTGGGGCAGGAGAGGTCCGCAGCGCCATGTGGGAATCTCCCTGGCCAGGCATAGAACCCGCGTCTCTGCTGCCAACAGCTCCACAGCGCAGCGCTTAACCGCGGCACCACCAGGGAGGCCTTTTTGAGGCCTACTGATAGATTAACAGGAGGACTTGGAAATCTACAGATGTTTATCAGTCATCCCAAGTTTCCCATAGTAACTGGTTAAAATTGTTTCTCCTTCCCACCTCCGAAAATATTTATATTATAGCCTTTTTTTAAAAAGATTTATTTATTTTTGCATACAAGCTGGGGTGCATGCCAGAGGTGTGGGGCGGTGAGAGGGTTTATCAGAGACAGGGGGAAGCAGAACATGCAGATCTACTGAAATACACTGCTTAGGGGAGCAGTGGGTGAGGCAGGAGATGTATGCTGCGCCATGTGGGAATCTCCCCGGCTGGGCATCGAACTCATGCCGCAGCTGCTGGCAGCTGCCTACAGCTGCCAAAAACTCCACAGCACTGTGCTTAATCCATTGCGCCCTAGGGAGGCCCCTATATTATAGCCTTTATTACCTGTGAGGAAATCTTACTGTTTATAATTCCCTATGTAAAGTCATTCTCTTTAAACCCCACATTCCCTAGTATGGGTGGTTTTGAAACCTACATTTGTTACAGCATCTCTAAGCATGTATTTACTTGTTTTAAAAATGTAGCAAATACATTTCAGTATTAACATTATCATGGGAGAGTTTCTTGGGCCAAGGCCTGGTAGTAGCTAGATTGAAAAGAACTTCCTTTTCTCTTGTAAACAGGGCATGAATATCAAGTAGGCCTGGAATTTCCCTCTTTGTCGCTTCATTAAATATGACTTATTAAGCATCCTAGACATCTTAATGAAAGCAGTATAAGTTACTAATCCATCATATGTCCTTTTGTATTTTAAGAATAATCTTTTATGGCTCTGAAAGTTTTTGCTGAAAGTCTACTTAGAAGTACACAAAATTTGGAAGTATTCTAAGAAAACATGAATGATAAGATGCTGAAGGAAAACTTCAAGTATTAATGGGAAAAAAATAAGATAAATAACTGGCACATGAGTGATTCTCAGAATCATAGGTGATTATGAGTTTTTATCAATAGACAGTGGTAAAATTTATAAGCCAAAACTTATGTGTATTAGGAAATGCATCTGATTGAGCCAGAACTGATGTCTTCTCCATTTTAAATATTTTAGTCCATTTTCTCTGTGTCTTTTGGAGGATTCTGAATCTAATGATTTTGTGGTTTGCATATCTTTCTTGTCCTAGTATATCTTTTATTTAACAGTTAAATTGTTTAATTTGAGGCTTTTTAAAAAAAGATATTTATCTGTATCTATCCATCCATCCGTCCATCCATCCATCCATCTATCTATGCATACAATAACTGGGGTATAGGCCAGAGGTGTAGGGGGTGAGAGGATTCACCAGAGAGAGAGTGGGGAGCAGAACAGGAAGACTGACTGAAATACACTGCTAAGGGGAGCAGTGGCCAGGCAGGAGAGATCTGCTCCATGTGGGTTAGGTCCCTGATGAGGGATCAAACTCATATTGCAGTGGCTGGCAATAGCTTGATAGTGCCGAGACTTTAAACCCTGAGCCACCAGGAAGGTGGGGCTTTTTTTATTTTTTGCCTTTAAAGTAAATTTGGATTCAGATGGGCAACATTTCATTAATCTTTATCCTTGTTTCACACACAGGATCATTTTTGATTCATGTATAATCGACATTTATATATTTATTTATTTATTTCCCATAAATTGATAAGCTCTAACAGACTCATCACTCCAAATCAAGGCTAGGACTTTGATGTTAATCTATGCTTAACCATTTGGTCCTTCTTGTTTTACTTTTATAGCACAGAAGTAATATATAGTAAAATTCTCAAAGTGATGTGGTTATCATATTTAAATACTGCTAAAGAAAATGTAATAGGACATCAGATTTATTTTGAGTAGTGAAGAAGTATGAAAAAAATTAGATGATATTAGATACAGACTTATATCTAAAATTGATACAGTAAAATTTTGAGTGTCTTCTGGATTGTCTGAAAAAAAAAAAGGTTTTATACAGTATTAATAAACATTTAAAAGGGAAAATGCAATAGGCCTTGAATGCTACTTTTCTTTTTTGAATTTATACTTCAGGATTCTCTAAAGAGCAAAAGTATTGCTGATTCATAAGATACGTGTATATTTCATAAGGATACAATAGGTGATAGGCAATATGATAAAATGCTTATCAAAACCTTTCCCTCTATCCAAGGAGAAAGGATATAGAACGCAGCCCTGTGGTTACAGTTTCTTAATATAGTCATATAAACCAGCTTAATAGATCATTTGCAGTCTAAAATTTTTTTCTTCATGGGTACAGTATGTTAGAAAGTTCTTTGTGTTCTGGCTAGTGGTACAAAGTGTAGTATTGACATGAAAAACTTTAGTAATAACACCTGTTTGCCAAGTTCTTTCTTTTCTTTTTGTTTCTTTAAGATACACCCACAGATGAGGCCAGACTTTGGTCATAAAATATTGTTAGCGCAAAATTGTCATGGGACTACCTTCTTATCAATCCTTCAATTTGGTTCATGTCAAAAAAACATTTTGATGTCTTTTTCATGCAACACTCTAAGAATAGAAAACCTGAAAGGATAGCAGGTTGTAGTAGAACAAAATTTGAGCTTCGTGGAACCTTCCAAACAGGACACAACTAATTAAAAACAGTCTTACCACGTTACTTTACCTTCTGAACCTTATATTCATTTTTTGTTGAAAAGGTATTATAATGCATGGGTGATGAGATATATGTTTTTAAAGATTTATTTATGTATACATACAAGCTGGGGTACAGACCAGAGGCGTGGGCGGCGAGAGGGTTCACCAGAGAAAGAGTGGGGAGCAGAACAGGCAGATCAGAAATACACTGCTGAGAGGAGCAGTGGGCGAGGCAGGAGATGTCTGCTGCACCATGTGGGATTCTCCCTGGCTGGGTGTCGAACTCGCATGGCGAGCTGTCAACAGCTCCACAGTGCAGCGCTCAACCTCTGCGCCACCAGGGAGGCCCGGGTGATGAGATATTTTTTAAGACATTTGTATAAAACAAGGGCAGTACTTAACGCATAAGACACAAAATATTGGATGTTAGTTCTCTTTTTATTTCACCTTCCTCACTCTTTTTTTTTTTTTTTAAAGATTTATTTATTTATACATACAAGCTGGGGTACAGGCCAGAGGCGTGGGGCGGCGAGAGGGTTCACCAGAGACAGAGAGGGGAACAGAACAGGCAGATCAGAAATACACTGCTGAGGGGAGCAGTGGGTGAGGCAGGAGAGGTTGCCGCACCATGTGGGACTCTCCCTGGCTGGGTGTCGAACTCGCATCGCGTGCTGCCAACAGCTCCACAGCCCAGCGCTTAACCGCTGAGCCACCAGGGAGGCCTCACCTTCCTCACTCTTAAGGAATTTACTATTGAGTTGAAATATTGATACAATATACATTTATTTGGTAATACTACAATAAGAATAGAACAGTGTTAATCCTATGCCTAGTCTGTTATTGATCCAAAATATTTGCAAGACAAAGAGAAGCCATGCATTTACTTTGCTTTATGTGTTGTAGGAAATGTATCAACCTCAACAGACTTGGTATTAGGGTTTCCATTTTTTTAATAGGCTTTATTTTTTTTTTATATTTTAGGTTTACAGAAAAACCGAGATGATACTCTAGAATTCCTTTTTATCTTGTATCCAGTTTCCCCCACCTTATCAATATCTTACATTAGTATAGTATATTTAATATAATTAATAAACCAGTAGTGATGCATTATTATTAATTAAAGCATATTATTTTTAGTTTTTCCCTAATACCCTTTTCCTCTTCCAGTATCTCTTTCATTACTTTATTTGGCATATCATTTTGGGCTTCTGCTGCCTGTGACATTTTCTTAGACTTCCATTGTTTTTAATGACTATGACAGTTTTGAGGCGTACTGGTCAGACAAATGATAGAATACCCCTTTATTGGAATTTATCTTATGTTTTTTCTTGTTATCAGACTGGGGTTATGAGTTTTGGGGGAGGAAAATTGCAGAGGTAAAGTGCCATTTCCATTGCTTCCTATCAAGGGTACATGCTGTCAACATGACTTATCACTTGTTGATGTTGACCTCAGTCACCTGGCCGAGGCAGTGTTTGTCAGGTTTCTCCCCCTTCCCATACTGTCCGCTTTGGAAAGAAGTCATTGTGCCCATGCCCAGCCCACACTTGGGTGTTACATGACCCCTTTTTGAAGGTAGAGCATTTGTATAAGTTGTTCTATAGAAATAATTTTGAACGCTTCTGGATTTGTCTCCTCTTTCTTAAGTGTTTCTATTTTTATCATGAAGGCCCTTTAGAAAAATAAACATTTACAGGTTTAAAGTAATTGACAAAAGTAGCACAAATGTTAAAAAATTTAAATGTTTCCATAGTAGGTATAAAATAAAATAGCATATTAGGTATAAAATGAAAGGTAGTCCCACTTCTGACACCCATTTCCTAAGAGTAATTTTGTTTAATAGGTGTGCAGCCTCTGAGACTTTTTTTTTAAAGGTTATTTGTTTATGCATACAAGAGCTGGGGGGTAGGCCAGAGATGTGGGAGGGTGAGAGGATTCATCAGAGACAGAGTGGGGAGCAGAACAGGCAGATCTACTGACATATACTGCTGAGGGGAGCGCTGGCCAAGACTGGAGAGGTCTGCTGCGCCATGTGGGTTTGCTCCCTGCCAGGAGAGGTCTGCTGTGCTATGTGGGTTTGCTCCCTGCCAGGAGAGGTCTGCTGTGCTATGTGGGTTTGCTCCCTGGCCTGGAATCTAACTTGTGCTATAGTGCTGTCATTCGCTTCATAGTGCTGAGACTTAACCCTTTGTACCACCAGGCAGACCCCTCTGAGATCCTTTAATGTTTGTCTGTTTGGACTGAAAAATCTGTGTCCTCTTTACTGCTTATTATTTATTTCTCAAGCTGCTGCAGTCTGACTTCTGCTCCCATCCTTTTCCTGAAACAGCTCTCACTAAGATCACCAATTGATTTATCTCTAACTTGCTGATCTAAAGGAAATTGTAACTTTCTTTGGGGGAGATGTAACTTAGTGAATTATATAGGGCAGATAACTTTTTAATCACCTCCCTCTTCAAGATATAAGGCTTTACCAACTATCCTAGAAGCCTCTTCATGTACCCAGTCTGAGATTTGATTAGAGCTCAGTTCAATAACTTTGGCAAGGTATATGTGGTGCCATGTGACCTCATCAGAAGGCTAATAATGTCTGGTTTTCATATATTTTTTTAATATTAGCAATGTTGATTCCCAATGCCTAGATCTAGTTAGGCATTAGAGGTTGCAAGCCTAGTGAGTGATACTCTGTCATTTTTAAATTTCATTCTTTGGTTAGAATAATTTTGTAAGGAAATTCTTTCCCCTGTCCAGTATTTAGTTATTTAGTGATACAGTTCATACAGGGAAAACAGGATATAGCCTTGATCCTTCAATTTATATACCCAAATTTTAAGATAATGGATTGTCATTCATACGTGACAAATCAATATTTTCAAAAAGTACCTAATTATGAATTCATAGATTTAAACATATTGATGTTTCTTTCATTAATATTCTTAATTTTATTACAGTCCAGATTATCCCATCTTTTGCCAGTGGCAGGTTCTTCAGTCTGGCTTCGAAGTTCTTTTGACATGATCCTAGTACTCTTTGACAGCATCCTTACTATTTGGTGTATCAAACTGTTCTAGGCTCATCTTGTATATTCTTGTCCCCCACTTGGAATCAATCATTTTCCCATGGTTTCTTGGGAACCCAGAAACATGGCTTTGGGGAAATGGCATTTAGGTGCACTATCTTGGCACTTGGGACACTTACTACAATGACTTAGCCATTGTTTCTCAGCAATAAGTAATTTTATACTCACAATATACAAATATATGTGTGTGAATAAATTGGTAGACAGACAGATAATAGGGTATGTCATAAGTTCATTCAGATTTTTCCAACTCAAATTCAGGAAGATAAGGTTTCTACTTTTTAAGTTCTGTCAGTAAATACTTTTGTCCATAACAGGAATTCTGGTTCCCAGAGATAAAGAAAATGATAGAATTAGAACTTTCTATAATTACTCATTTGTCATATCCTAGTACAATTGATTCTTTCATTCATGATTACTAACACAAAAACATTTTTTCTCATGCTGTTCTATTGTATTATACATCATAATTTTCTGATTGTAGCCTCTGTACACTGTCACTCTATAGCTGCTTTCTTGAAATGTATCACCTCACTTCTGAGTTTTTCTAATTTTGATTTATGTTCTTTCATGTCTTTGATCATTTTAAAATGGAATGTGATCATTTTCATCTGTTTTTAGAGTATGTGTTTCATGTGTACTTTAATTGTCTACAGGGATGATATTTTGGTATGTAATCCCGTTTTACTTATAGGGATTGTGTATATGAATATCATTTTTCTGAATATGTAGAAGGAAGCTGAGAGTCTAACTTTATAGTTCTCCCTCTTCTGTATTATGTAATGTTTAAACAGTAGGTAACCTGCTTTCTGAGATTTTCTGTCTCCATTTTCTTCCAACTTTATTTGGATCTTCTCTTTCCGTAATGTTAGTTGGCCTTTCTCTCTTCTGCTCAGTTGTGATACCAATCACAGCAAATTTGCTCTCAGTGGACTCTGACCTGAGCAGAGTAGCAAAGGGTCAAATGTGAACGACTTTATTATTCAGCCTTGTCTCGACCTTTTTACTCTCCCATATGTCTGAGTGGTCAGAGAAGGCTGACCTTTTAGTTTCTTTTATGTTGGCTACCAGGCTTTCAGTGAATACCTGTTGACTTTTTGAGGTTCTTCTCTTTTGGTCTAGTCTCCCTATTATTCTCACCATGTACCCCTGCACAGGTAGGTGTCACACAGTCTTCTAGTTCTTGGTGGTTGGTCCTCATTCTCTTGTATTTTGGTGTCAGTGGGTATACTTTGGAACCTCCCTATATTAGCTACTCTAGTTTGATGTGGTAACTTGGGAATATCCAAAAGCATATTCCCACCACTGCCACTTTCTCCCTAGGAATTCCTTTTTGCTGTTTGTCACTGTTGGGCACTCCTTGAAATGACTTCTTTAGTGACATCATATTCTCTTAATTCTCCTTACATGACTAATTCATTCTCTGTGCTTTTTATGGACTCATCTTCCAAGATTCTTATATCACTAAAATGTTGGTACTCCCCAATTTTATCTTTGACTCACTGCTTTTCTTACTTTACACAGTATGTGATGTTACCTACTCTCATGGTTTCAGCTGTTATCTCTGTACTGATGCTTTCCTAAACTGTCTTCATACCATACCTTTCAGACTTTGTGTCTGGTTGTCAGTGTGCCACTGCCTCATTTCCCATAGGCACCTCAAGTTAGTATCAAGGCTATCCACAGTATCTTTCCTTCATACACTTCTATCATCTGTCATAGTCAGTCCCACTAGAAATGTGAGCTTTGTCTTTTTTTTTAAGATTTATTTATTTATGCATACAAGCTGGGGTGCAGGCCAGAGGTGTGGGGTGGTAAGAGGACTCACCAGAGACAGAGTGGGGAGCAGAACAGGCAGATACACTGAAGCACACTGCTGAGGGGAGTAGCGGGCAAGACAAGAGAGGTCTGCTGCACCATGTGGGAATCTCCCTGGCCGGGCATCGAACCCGTGCTGCAGTGGCTCTAGATAGCCTCACAGTGCTGCTCTCAACCCATTGCGCCACCAGGGAGACCCGTGAGCTTTTGTCTTTGACCTCTGCCTCTGATCTTTCATTTCCTATTACCAACTTTACTAATTTATTTTACTAAAAATTTCTAATAAACCACCTCATCATTCCCTTTGTAACATTTTTCTTTTGCCTGAACTATTCTAATCTTCCACAATAAATTGTTAAACAGGTAAGTACATTCTACAGTATAAAACACTTTTATTAGCTGGCCCCCAAATTCCAACCAGCATCATGCCTAGCCCCTCCATGAGTATGTGGTTGTCCCTCCCTTAGCCCTTCTGGCCCCTATCCCCTCCATTACCTTGCAGGCTGGAGTGCAAGGGTTCAGGCAAAGTTTATTCGGAGTATCCAGTGCAGTTGCCTGGAGGCAGTGTGTTGTTTCTTTTTCTTATCCTACAGCATCTAAGCTGAAAGGTTGCAGCCGAAATGATATTAAGGGTTGATATGTAGTTACTTGCCTAGGAGATTAGCACAAATTTCTTAGTGTAAACCTACAGGATCCTCCCTGATGAGACTTCTGCCTATTTACATATTAATTTCCTGCCCCTTATTGCTTCAGACTTTAATATCCAGAATCATTAACTTGCTTGTGTTTCCCAGAAGGAAATATGGGCCTCAGACTGACTCGCAGTTCCCCTCCTGCTCCTTGTTTCTTTTTGCAACCATAGAATAGATATCTCTACCATTACACTTAATATATTTTGTTATGATTTTTGGTTTTATTTGTCTTCAGAGTTTATACTTCTCTTGCTTCCTCTTTAAATACTAATCTCATTCTCAGTTTTACCTTTTATCTCACAAAATCTGAAGTCCCTTTACTGTTCCTGAGAAGTAAATTTAGGATAGGACGAAAGTAACTAGTGACACTCCTTAGGGAAATTTGTTCAGAATGTTGTCCAGAGTAGCATAGGTACTAAGTGACAGAAATGACATTTGAGTTCCAGATTTCTTAGTCTTTGCCCAGTATTTTTTGCATCATTCATTACCCTGATTTCAGAGAACAGGTGTGAAAAAAGAGAAGGGCTTATCGTCAAAGGTTTTTCTTTTTCTTTCAAATTGACTTCTTGAATGCAGTTACTTTTTTTTTTTAAAGATTTATTTATTTATGCATACAAGCTGGGGTGTAGGCCAGAGATGTGGAGTGGTGAGAGGATTCACCGGAGACAGAGTGGGGAGCAGAATAGGCAGATCAACTGAAGTACACTGCTGAGGGGAGCAGCAGGCAAGACAGGAGAGGTCTGCTGTGCCATGTGGGCATCTCCCTGGCTGGTCATCGAATTTGTGCTGCAGTGGCTCTGGATAGCTTCATAGTGCTACACTCAACCCATTGTGCCACCAGGGAGGCCCTGCAGTTACTTTTTTAAAAATCATGTTTTAATAATATTTGATTATTTTACTGAGGCTACTTTTTCTTAGAAATTTTTTTCCTGCAGCATCAATTTTAAATTAACTTTAAAAATATGTATAAAACCTATCTCTTGTATTCAAACCAGCAAAATTAGTTTTTAAGTAAAGGTGTATACATTTCAAAATAGAGAGTAAAAATACCAGCTCAGATATGCTAGACTAAAATTTATAACAGACTTTGTCAAAATTCTTTTCGCTACTAATTTTTCTTCCTTTAATATGTCTGGGTTTATAAAAATAACAACACATTTCAATGTTGTAATAATAAAGCAATGCCTAAGTCAGTGAAGTAATTCTGTCAGATGCCTTAGAAAAACTAAGTGTTTTGTTATTTTACTGCTGGCACCAGATTTGTCTATGTCTCCATTCCAGACATCTAGAACAGAAAAAAAAAAAGATTTTTTCCCCCCAAATTAAAAAAATTCTACAGGTTGAACATTTCTATTATCCACAGTTATATTTCTGTAAACTTTCCCTCATTCCATGCTTGTGCATGTGGTCGTGTGTGTGTGTGTGTGTGTGTGTGTGTGTGTGTGTGTGTGTGTGTGTGTAAAGGGAGGAAGGTCGAGGAGGGGTAGGAAAATAGATGTTACATGACTAACTCATTCAAAACGCCAGAGTTAGTGGTTTTGTGGTAATATTGTAAGTTAAATTTTTCTGTTTTGCTTTCTCAAATTTGAGACTTATCTGGGACAGTGCAATAATTGTGTTTTATTTAACTAGTTACCTGGTCTAACTACATAGACGTTTCCTATTTTGGATGAAATAATATCAAGTTTACTTCATTATATTCTTCACTATATGCTGATCTTGTGCCATTGATGCTAAAGGAAAATCAAAACCATTTTTCATTCAACAAGTAGCTATGGAGACCCTGCTGTAGTAAGGCACCCTGCTTTTTATAGATACAGAGGTGAACAAAAAAAGAAAGAGCCGGGCCTCCCTGATGGTGCAATGGGTTAAGTGCAGCACTATGAAGCTATCCAGAGCCACTGTAGCACGAGTTCGATACCTGGCCAGGGAGCTTCCCTCATGGCACAGCAGTCCTCTCCTGCCTCTCCCGCTGCTCTCCTCAGTAGTGTACTTCAGTTGATCTGCCTGTTCTGCTCCCCACTCTGTCTCTGGTGAATCCTCTCACCACCCCACGCCTCTGATCTGCACCCCAGCTTGTAAGCATAAATAAAAAAAAACTTTAAAAAAAAAAGAAAGAGCCTTCTTTGCCTCCCTAGAACTTCAGTTCTATGTGGAAGAAGAAAAATTAGACTAGTATTTATATATGAATTTAATTCATAATTTGGGTTATTATCCTATAAGGAGTGAAGGAATTCATGGATAATTTATAAGTAGCAGGGGTAAAATGATTAGATTAGCAAATTCTTCAGGCAAAGAGGATGGACTCAAGACAACCATTGGAAGAGTGTCTTGAGAGGACTTTGTTACAGTCATCGAGGGCCTGATTTCAGCTGTGGTAAAGGATGCGGAAGAAGGACCAGATTTGAGAGATGTTGAATAGACAGGTTTGGTGATAGATAAATTGTAAGAATAGGACAGAGAAAGAAAGGAGCTAAGGTTTCAAGCTTGGAATTCTACGTTTATAATTTAAATACCCTGATCTTAAAACAAACTGATATGATCCACAGTTAAATTTTAGATTGTACTTCATATCCCTTAGCAGTGCACCAGCATAACTTTATTTATTCTTTTAAAAAGGAGTCAGGTAGAGTTCAAGTATATATAATCTGTCAAGAACCTAGGACAGATGCAGGCTTTTTTCTAATAAAAATTTATTTATTTATGCATACAAGCTGAGGTATAGGCCAGAGGTGTGGGGGGGGTGGGGTGGGGCGGTGAGAGGATTCACCAGAGACAGAGTGGGGAGCAGAACAGGCAGATTGACTGAAGTACACTGCTGAGGGGAGCAGTGGGAGAGGCAGGAGAGGTCTGCTGCACCATGTGAGAAGCTTCCCGTTCTGGGATCAAACTGGAACTTCTGCTTCAGGGGCTGCTGATAGCTTCATAGTGCTGAGACTTAACCACTTGCGCCACCAGGGAGGCCCCAAATGCAGGCTTTGTTGCTTGTTAAGGACAGCAGATACAGGTACTTTAAAGAAGACCAGGTTTACTTACTGTTGTTTCTACTATTGCTAAAAGAGATCCCATTCTGTCCAGGCACTGTGTTCCATGTTGGGGGTGCAAAGACTCTTTTCATTGTTCTCAGAGTGTAGAGATTATATTTAAAAATAACCCTGCCTGTCGGAGGATACTGAATTAATAGTCTTTACATTCTTAGAACAGAAATTGCTGGAGAACACCTAACATTAGTTTTGTTATAAAAGATTAAACATTAACCTTTAGTGTATTTGTTTAGGTCTTAAAGTTATATATCAAATTTGTACAATTATGCCTGCTGCTCACTTTAGTCATGTGATCCTTGACTAACAAAAATGTATAACTTGGTATTTCCCTGAAGTTTCATAATTTAAAGACCCCCCCCGCTTTTAAAAAAGTTTTCCTGGATATAGTATACCTAGTCTTTTGTCACCCAATGCTAGTTCTCTCTCTTATAAAATGGAAATAATGGTGTCCATGGTATTGCTGTTATAACTGAATGAGATAAATGTTATCAGTTATTACAGGTCTTTGATAAGGCCTCTGAGAGCAGGCCCATGTTTCCAACTTGTTCCTGAAAAATTTAAGTACCAAGTATAATGGATGTCATACCATTATATTCTGAAAAATAACTAGGAGTATAGTAAACATACACACTTGTCATGATATTCTCTCTAATTCTTTCTAATGTAGGATTGCTGACATGGTCCTGTTGCACACAGTAAGACTCAGTTTGCATTTACTAGGGGTTTTCCTGCATTCTAGTAAAGTGTAGCACTGCCCTGCTTTCCCAGATGGTGCTTCCTGCTGGCACAGCTTCTTTGACTCACATACACTTTGAAGACCATAACATAACTAAAATGTTACAACATCAGTTACCTTTGAATGAAATAAAACTATGAATACATATGAATATGCAAATTGTATTAGCCAGATCTTTACAATTATCTTTTAAATTTCTGCTTCTTCCAGAAGGATGAGCGTGATAGATTAGTTTTGCTAATCACGTTTAGTAACTTTTATAAAGTTTTCCTAACCCTTAGAATGAGAATTTTTATTTTAGATAAATGATACTAGGGAAGAGATAGTTAAGTAAATGTATTTACTTATATATAATTTTACCACAGGAAAAAAATCAATCCTACCCCCACCCCAGCATTTTGATGTCATGTTACACTGTTGATTAATTGTTGATGTTTTGTACTAATACACTGCCATGTTCATAAGTAAAGCTTATTGGTTTTTTTTCCTCATGTGATCAGACTTGGTTTAAATTTATAATTCATTTTTATCAAATATTATGTAGTAAAATGAAGATTTAAATCTACTCAGCTAATCAATAGTATTATCAGCTATTATATTCTTACTGGGGACTTCAAATTCTACAGTCTAAAAATTTATTTCTTTTTTATTTCTTTTTTAATGTTAAAGTGATTGCAGTTCAGTAGGTGGCACTCTTTCCTTTTCTGTTAGTGTTAATAAATATCCAATTAAATGCCAAAAATGTTTGCAAAGTCTTAAGAAAAAGCATGAAACTTAAACCATTAATGACTTGTTTTAGAAAGAATAACAACACTGTTGTTAATAATTTAGCTTCTGTGGAGCACTGTTAGAGCAGTTACATAGAATATATTTAATATTTATTTTCCTTAAGGAAACATTTGTATATAGAACAGAATTCATTTTATCACTTATCAAAGACCTTATGTTAACCTTTCTGAAACTCTAGGTTTTCTTTTGAAAATTTTGAAATTTTCAATCTATTGTATCCACCTTTCCCTTTCCTATTTTAATTTTTGAACATTGCATTCAAAGTCTCATTTGATTATATGTTTAGAATGAAAACATTTTCCTCATTCTAATATAACTTTTCTTGTTTTTAGTGTGCCTATCTCTTTTTTAATTTATGAGGAGAATATTTGGTGTGTTGAAATAGTACAGTTTTCTTTTACGTTTTTTATCCAACATTACTTTTGTTCTGATTTTTTAACTTTTTTGTTGTGTTTTCCTTGTTCCTATGTATTTTTTTTTTTTAAAGATTGATTTATTTGTACATACAAGCTGGGGTACAGGCCAGAGGTGTGGGGCGGCGAGAGGGTTCACCAGAGACAGAGTGGGGAGCAGAACAGGCAGATCAGAAATACACTGCTGAGGGGAGCAGCGGGTGAGGCAGGAGAGGTCTGCCGCACCATTGTTCCTATGTATTTTAAATTTAAAATGGTACATTTTAAAAAATGTACCATTATTTAGCCATTCTCTTATTTCTAGACACTTTTGATGTTTTTAAGTATATAATGTTGCATCAAATATTTTTGTGCATATTTTTCTTTTATATTATTTCCTTATGACAAATTCCCAGGGTAGGATATTTTAGGTCAAAGGTATAAAATACATATATGGTCTTTGACATGTAGTGTACATTGCTTTCCAAAAGAATTGTATCATTTTACGATTCTTCAGTGAATGTATGATTATACCAATATCCTAACAGTCTCACTGGAATAAAATTTTAAAGTATACGTATTTTTCAAGCTTAGGTTAAACACATTTTGATTAAACACATTTTGTTTTAAAATTTTTAATTGAAATTAGGGACAAAAATGAAAATGCACTGGAATATAACTACTGTTAATATCATGAAATAATATGCCAACTCTGTGTGTGTGCATACATGCTTATTTTAACATAGTTCAGTTATAGCATATAATTGTATACACTGCATTTTCATTTAATTAATACACATACTATATGCTAGCCATTAAATAAGTTCTGTTTGGTAGACAGTGGTAGGTATAGGAACAAACAGGAAAGACAGAAAATGAATTGAAGTGATTTGGTTTGGGTGGTTCTGTTAGTCACGATAGGGTGTGCATATTTTGACATATTGTTGGATAAGGTGGAAATAAGGAGCTAATGTTAAATTTGTTAGCGTTACTTGAAATACTTAGTGAAGAACTGACTATATGCTTCATAGCAGCTAGGTATTCAGCTATAGAATGAAGATTGAGAGGTCTTGTTTGAAACAAAGATAAGAGTATTATTCCTTGTTGCTGTATTTTCTTTCTAACCGTTATTTTATTTATTTTTTTTTAAAGATTTATTTATTTATGCATACAAGCTGGGGTACAGGCCAGAGGCATAGGGCGGCGAGAGGGCTCACTAGGACAGAATAGGGAGCAGAACAGGCAGATCGACAGAAGCACACTGCTGAGGGGAGCAGCGGGCATGGCAGAGGAGGTCTGCTGCACCATGTGGGAATCTCCCTGGCCGGGTGTCGAACTTGCATCGCTGCTGCTGATAGCTCCACAGCACAGCGCTTAACCACTGTGCCACCAGGGAGGCCCCTCTAACCGTTATTTTAATTGACCACATGATAGGCTATCCTTTAAAGATTTAGACCTCTTTTAATTTTTAACTTACACAAATACCACTGCAGTAAATACTTTTACTCAGTTTTCTCAATATTCAGATTATTTATGATTAAGTTTGAAAAGTTTGACCTTGTTAAAGATTATGAAGCATTAATTTTATTAGAAAAATTCCTTTAAAAAGCATTAATTTATATTACAACTGTTAATATATAATACCGATTTTATTTCATCTTTTATTGGAAAAAAAATCTTCTAATTTAAGATGATTTTATTTATATTTTCTATTTTTAATTCTTCTGGTAGTAACATTTAACATAATTTAAAAATTGGGTTCTTAGCCCAATTCTTACTATTTTGAAAGAATTGACATTTCATAATTTTTAGTCTAAGAGACTTTCAAAAGTAGAAAGAGAAAATTTATTTTTTGAACTAAATGAAGCTCATTCTGTCTTACTGTTAACCATGGGTCCACTTAGTTTTATAAATCTAAGTTACATTAGGGGGGATCTTAAACATCATATTTTCCAGTATCTTGAAACATTTTGCTATTTATCATAATTATTTTATTATGACTCACCATTACTCATCAATTATTTCCAACTATGCCTAAAATAAGACTAAAATGGAAGAATGATGAAATCACCTAGAGAAGAATGATCCAATAGGGAAATAAATTGTCATCCTTCATTTGTCTGGGACCAGAGTTTTATATTCTTTTTGAGGACTGTATTAAAGACTGAGAACACCATTGTTTTAGTCTACTTGTAGATTTCGTTGAACATAGTTGAAAATGTAGTTTTTCACTTTTTACTTATAATGGAAAAGAAAAACCTGACGTGCTCACAGTGATTAGACAAAGATAATAAATGGAAAGAGATAGCATCATTTCTGGTGATGATGATCATGATGAAGAAATTAAGCATATAAATAAAATCTCAAACTCTGGGTCTTCAGATGACAACATCTAGATTGAATTTTCGTTAACTCAAAATTGACAACTAAGCAGTATTTCTCAGAACAAACAAAGAGCATGTTCTCATCCATTTAGTTACTCAGCAGGAAGGACTTGATCATCAACAATATTTTTGCAACAAGGGCCAAAATCATCATATTTTACTAAAAGCATATGTTACAATATTTTTTCATATTTTCTTTGCTCGTACACCAAGATCTATATGATACAGAGGGTTTACTCCATTTCAGTGCTTATTGTGACTTCAATAGAGTTGTTTTTACTATCATTTTATTCATATTTCTGTAGATTGTTTACAAAATGACTTAAAAATATAAAAGTTCTAGGCCTCCCTGGTGGCGAGTGGTTAGGCACTGCGCTATGGAGCTGTTGGCAGTGGCGACACGAGTTCGACGCTCGGCCGGGGAGATTCCCACATGGTGCGGCAGACCTCTCCTGCCTCGCCCACTGCTCCCTTCAGCAGTGTGTTTCTGCGATCTGCCTGTTCTGCTCCCCACTCTGTCTCTGGTGAACCCTCTCGCCACCCCATGCGTCTGGTCTGTACCCCAGCTTGTATGCATAAATAAATAAATCTCTAAAAAAAAAAAAAGCCTTAAAAAATTACATTAAAAATATAAAAGTTCTAGTGGACACAGATGTCAAATGGTAATGACTATCTTTCTTGACATACTGAGGGTTAAAATAAAAAATATTTGTCAGACTTAATGGCATTATTACATTTTAACACTTCTTTTTAGTGTGCAGTCCTAATTATGTCTGACAGACACAATTGGGAATAGAAGGAAATAGTAGTTCTGGACCAATCAGCAATGGAATGAAAAACTCAGGAAGTCCCAGTGCCATGGTAAAGGAGAAAAACTCACTTTTCATTTCCTTTCATGTGCAGTGTGTTCAGATTAACTTTAAAGGAGATTAAGATGTCCGTCAAGATTTTTGTCTCCAATCATTACCTGTATGTGGAGCCCATCTCAGCAGGCATCTCGTCATCAGCTAACAAACCTTTCCATCTCCCTTGGGAGCTGCTGGATATCCTATTGCAAGTTAAATATGAAACATGGATACATTTAATTTTGCATTTAAAAGATTTCCTAAAGCCCAACTTCAAATGAAGTTGTTAGTGCCTTCATTTTTATTAAAGCGGCTTTGTTGGGAAGGCAGAGATATGTAGAACTACCTCTGTAGTATTAAGTATAATGCTTTGGGAAAAGAAAATGAATGGCTTAAAATTCTGTACCTTTACAAATCTATATAGTATATGTCATAAGTTTTTGTACTATTACTAAATAATTGTGGCGCCTGCCAGAGTGGTATTTAACCTGCTGTGGCAGTGGAACCTAGCAATCAACTTATGTATAGTTTAACAAATGTTAAGTCTTTCATGGCAGTATTATTTGTTCTTTTTGTGTATGTTGGAGTGGGAGGGTACCTGAATTCCAGCATTGTCAGGGTTTTTTTTCTTTTTGGAGACTTTCTTTTTTCAATTCTTTCTTTCTAAACTTTAATAGCAAAAAGAAATAACACATGGTGAAGGACAAGGGACTGAATTTTGAATTTTTTGAAACAACAATTTTAGTAAACAACACTTAGATACCCTCAGGTATCCACACACAGATTTAACGGCTTTACATATAGTAACTCAATAATAATCCTCTGTTATAGTCTTCATTTTGTAGACAAGCAAAGTGAGGTGTAGGCTTGATAGATTACTTCTATGATCACATTCAAGTATTGGGTGATCTTGGATTTGAATCCGAGCAATCTAACACCAAAGAGCTAGTTTGTTTTTTAATCACTGAGCTGTTTTATGTTTCAATTCTATTACTATAAGTGATACTACCATTTATAAGTTTCAGAAAACTATAAGGAAGACTTTGGATGTGTTATGCCTGTGGTTTCATCTTGTAGATATTGGACTTCTGGGAAGACTTGGGGTTATTGAAGGGGATATGTGAATTTATATTGCTTCAACCATTGTAGGCTAAGTCAAAATAGACACACATGAATATATGCATATATAACTATTTAAAATGTGTGTGCAATTCTTGTGGTTCATAACATAGATTCACTTTATATTACTTGGTTCATAACTTTTTGTTATTAATTATTTCCCTAATTTCATATCTACTAAAATCACTACTGGTGTTGTAGAGGTTCATGAAATCTTTGGAATGTTCCACAACGGGTATATTACAAATGGATGGGAACCAGTGAGTGATAGATTACAGGATTTGCTTAACATATGGATCCCCATCTCCTGATAAATCATCTCTCTAGGCTAGGATAAATTGTTCAGTCAATAACAGCGAAACTAAGTGTTATTTTCTATGCTCAATGATGGAACTCTAGCATCAATCTTTACTGTGTTTTAATTAAGAAGCACACTGATAGATACTGTTCTTTTCACTGTATTGCTCTAATGAATGAGAACTTTTTTTTTAATTGATAGGATAACTCATGTTCTCAATTTGGGGAAGTCATATGTGGGAGGCAAAATCCATACCATATGTAAGTTTAAAATTAAAAATGGATACTATAAAAAGTGTTGGCCTTGCAATACATATCTTAGTATTTTTTTTTTAATACATACAAGCTGGGGTGCAGGCCAGAGGTGTGGGGCGGTGAGAGGGTTCACCAGAGACAGAGTGGGGAGCAGAACAGGCAGATCAGAAATACACTGCTGAGGGGAGCAGCGGGCAAGGCAGGAGAGGTCTGCCGCGCCATGTGAGATTCTCCCTGGCTGGGCGTCGAACTCGCGTCGCCGCTGCCGACAGCACCACAGTGCAGCGCTTAACCGCTGCGCCACCGGGGAGGCCCACGTATTTTAGTATTTAAGAAATAAAAAGTTTAACTTTAGGGTTTAGATTTATTTTCTAGTTCTAATAGCAACTTTAAAGTTTGTTGTATGTTATTTGTACTTCTGTTTTCTCATGGTACATTATATACATTTATGTTATGATGCTTATTATTCATTCAGCTCATACTTACTGATTTGTGGGTTTGCAAAACACTATTATTCAAGCAAGGGAATGCATAGGTGTATGAAACAGACAAAAATCACTGCCCTTGTGGAGTTTCCATGTTAGTGGGGGGAATAAGACAGAAAGTAATAAGTATAACAATAGAAAATTGTATGGCATTTTTGGAAGGAAATAAGGACTATGAGACGAAAACAGCATTATAATGGGAACTGAAGTACTAGGAGGTTAAGAAGAATGTTACAATTAAAAATAAGGTAATCCAGTAGATATCATTGAGAAAGGGATATTTGACCCACAATTTTTTTTTCATTATTTAATTAGACTCTTTGTAGGGCATTTAGAATTCTATTGGGGAGAGCAGAAACACAGCAGAGGTAATCCTGGAGCTGAGGAACAGCTTTGATTTTTGGCAGAATTTGCAAGTCCATAGCTTTCTGGTCAACCTTGTGCTGCTCTGTCATCTCATATTTCTTCTATGTTGAAGATCTCACTTTCCTGGTGTCGGGGCTTATGCACTTTCTTCTTGAAGTCAGCATCAGATGATTAGGAATCTTCACACCACTGATAACAATTTTGGTGGAAGTGGTGATGACAAATTTCTGGTGTGCTATACACAGGGGAACTTGATTGAGGGACAAGGGTCCGGTCAGAAGTAGCTGGTCACTGCCTAGCTATTCCAAGAAAACCACCCTCGGGCCTCCCCGGTGGCGCAGCGGTTAAGCGCTGCGCTGTGGAGCTGTTGGCAGACGCCCCCAGCCGGGGAGAATCCCACATGGCGCGGCAGACCTCTCTGCCTTGCCCGCTGCTCTCCTCAGCAGTGTATTTCTGATCTGCCTGTTCTGCTCCCCGCTCTGTCTCTGGTGAACCTCTCGCCGCCCCATGCTTCTGGCCTGTACCCCAACTTGTATAAATAAAAAATAAATCTTTTTAAAAAAAAGAAAAGAAAACCACCCTCTTGCCTCTGTGAAGCCCTATTGACTAGGCATTTTGTTAAGTTTAACCACTCTGGTGCCACCAGTCTTGTCACCACCAACTGGTTTTGTGACAGTAGCAAGAACCTTCTCCTTTCTCTTACCAAACCTGGATTTAGCTGCTGAATACTTTCTCTTGTCATGGCCTTTCTGGAATTCATATCAGATCAGGAAAATCTGCCAATTCCTCTCACTAGGATAGGGTTTCGGCAGCAGTGGGGCTTCCCCTTCCTTTTTTGGCCTTTACTTTCTTAAATTTGCCACCAGCATCAGCCTTCTTGGTTTCAGGTTTCTTCTCTCTAGTAATTGCCTTCTCAGCTTTTTTACCTGCCATCTTGCAAGGTGGGGCTGACAAAAGATTTCAATGAGGTGAGGCAGAGAGCCATGTAAGACATCTGGAGAAAGAACCTTTCTAGCAGAAAAGAATCTATCAATAGTACAAAGCCCAAGAAAGGGCACATGACTGGTGTGTCTGACATGGAGTCAGTAAGACTGAAATAGAATAATGATTGAGGGGCTGGGGATTAAGAAAGAGGGAACACCAGAATCAGGGAAGGCTTTTCAGTGAAAGGCCTTCAGTGTTTTAATATTTAGAAATATTTTTAACATAGAAAAAATTTTAAACACAAAAGTAAATAGATTAGAATAATTTATATGTATCCATCACCCAACTTCAGCAGTATCTACTCGTGACCAATCTTATATCATCTATACTTGCATTTATTTCAGTTTCAGATTATTTTGAAAAAAATCCTTGCCATCATATTATTTCACCAGTACAAGTTTAAGTATATGTCTCTAAAAGATAAGAACTGATTTTATCACTGCTCCGTTAGTATTATCATAACCTCAAAATTAATAATAATTTTTAATACCAAATAACCAAACTTTTTATTGTTTCTTAAGTATCATAAATGTTTCATGGTTTATTATTTACTGTTTGTTTGACTCAGGATCTAAATAGCACTTGTGATTTTGAGATTTCTCCTGCTTGTGCGCTCACTTGCTCACTCTCCCTCCCTCCCTTTCTCCTTCCTTCCTTCCCTCCCTCCCTCCCTCCCTCCCTCCTTCCTGCCTCATGCCCTGCCCCCCCACCACGATCCCTTCCTCTTCCCTTTTGTATTTGCATATTTGTTGAAGAAATTGCATTGTTTGTCCTGTAGAGTGTTTCATAGGCTGAATTTTGCTTGTGGCATCCTAATGGAAAAGTTTTACTCTGTCCTCTGTATATCCTGTAAATAGGTAGTTAGAGCTAAAAGCTTGATCATTGCCAGGTTTATTTTGGCAACAATATTTCATAGTTGGAAATGCCTAATTCCATTAGGGGGCATGTGTTCTCTCTCTCTCTCTCTCTGTGTGTGTGTGTGTGTGTGTGTGTGTGTGTGTGTGTGTGTGTGTAAGAGAGAGACAGAGAGAGAGAGAGATTGATTTTAGCAAATGCTGAACCCTTAAGTCAACAGAAGTTGCAAACTGCTAACAGTCTAATTCTGTCCTTTCTTTTTTGGTTAACTGGAGTATTTATTTTCTTTTTCCCCCCCTTTTTTTTTAATTGTTATTTATATCTTTTACATTTTGTATTCCCCTTGGGTAACCCACCACCAATTCACCCGTGGTCCATCTCTGTGGTCCCTTGTGCCCTTTTCTACTCCATTTTGTATCCTTATCCTCCCCATCCCCCAGTGTCTCTCTCCTATTTGGTTTCCCTATAGTCCTGTTATGACTAAAACCATTCGATATTTTTCTCTTTCTTTCTGGCTTATTTTGCTGAGTATGATCCCCTCTAATTCCATCCATGTTGCTGCCAATTGCATGTGTTTATCTTCTTTGAATGCTGAATAGTATTTTTTTTTTTAAACAACAATATTTTTTTTTTTAAGATTTATTTGTACAAGCTGGGGTACAGGCCAGAGGCGTGGGGCGGCGAGAGGGTTCACCAGAGACAGAGTGGGGAGCAGAACAGGCAGATCAGAAATACACTGCTGAGGGGAGCAGCGGGCGAAGCAGGAGAGGTCTGCCGCGCCATGTGGGATTCTCCCGGGCTGGGCTTCAAACCCACATCGTGCGCTGCCGACAGCTCCACAGCTCAACCGCTGCACCACCAGGGAGGCCTGAATGCTGAATAGTATTTCATTGTGTATATGTACCACATCTTCTTGATCCAGTCATCTATTTTTGGACATCTGGGTTGCTTCCATACCTTTGCTATTGTGAACAGTGCTGCAGTGAACATACGGGTGCATGTATCCTTTTGGATTAGTGTTTTTGTGTCCTTTGGGTAGATTCCTAAAAGTGGTATTGCTGGGTCGTATGGAAGCGATTAACTGGAGTATTTTTATAAAGAAAAACTCTTCATCTACTAGTTGCTTACTTAGTGGTTCAGTTTATATATAAAAGGCTGGATAAATGTTTGATCTCTTTTCTTCATTTGTCAGTTTTCAAAATAATGTGTTGGTTCCCTAGATTCTTCCAACAATCACCAACTAGTTGTCTATATGGTTTCTCTAAGTGTCATTATAAATTCATGGATTTAACCAAATTTGTTGAATGTTAGTCCTTTGCAGTTATTATTGTTCTTACTGATGTTCAGCTTGCCCTGTCTTTGGCATGGGGGACCAGTTGTGCACTAGAGCTGACTCATACCTACTTGTGATAGCTGATTGTTAAATGCTGTTAAATATTTAGAAAGTTTGTGATTTGGTTGTTAAACATAGCCTTTGTTAAACATTAAATCATATATTTATTCAATTTATATTAAAAGCAAAGATACTCAAAGTTCATCACATCCTAACTATTGTGGTTAAGTTTGTTACATCTGTTTGGTGAATCCAAAACACAATTACTATATAACTGTGTGCTACTCTACATCTCCCAACCCCACATTCAGAGACAACACATTAGTGACTTGAAGTCAGCCATGGTGGAGTACTTATTACAAAATGGGCAAATGCTACAAATCAGTACTTGCGCTATTGTTTTGTTGATTGTCTAGATAGAAGAAAATGATGGTGAAAAAACATTGAAAATACAGCTTAAACTCCAAAATGTATAGTGCCTATAGTTGCTTATTATAAATAATACCCCCAAATGAGGAAATATTCTCCCATTATTCTAAAACTATTATATTTGAGGGGGCCTCCCTGGTGACACAACGGGTTAAGCGCAATGCTGTGGCGTTGTCGACAGCTGCAGCGCAAGTTTGATGCCTGGTGGGGAGATTCCTACATGGCGCCGCAGACCTCTCTTGCCTCGCCAGCTGCTCCCCTCAGCAGTGTATTTCGGTCGATCTGCCTGTTCTGCTCCCCAGTCTGTCTCTGGTGAACACTCTCACCGCCCCACACCTCTGGCCTATACCTCAGCTTGTATGCATAAATAAATAAATCTTTAAAACTATTATATTTGATTTAACTGGGAAGTTGCTCACATAATTGACAAGCATGTGAAGTTCTGATATAAGCCTTGTTTGTTTAACTTTAGTTTAAACCAGAGATCAGCAACCTATGCCTGGGCAGCACCTGATTTATAAATACTGTTTTATTGGAACATAAGTATATCCATTTGTTTACGTATTGTTTGTGACTGTTTTGGTGCATGGGCATAGATGAGTGGATGTGACAAAGACTGTGTATATTTTGTATGCCTGAGATATTTACTCTTTAGCCCTTTAAGTTAAAATTTGCTGTTCTCTAGTTAAATCAACATTCTTGTCAGGAATACACTCATCTGTTGCAACCATGGATTGGCTACTGGAAATGAATTTGGCAAATGTCAGCAAAAGCATTCTGTGAGAAACAGTTGACTTTATGAAATTTATAATAGAGTGTACTGTATATTTTATTATTACTTATAAATGATGTACTGTATACCTTTTATATCAACAAAACTTATAATAAACACACACATACAACCAGAGAGCCACTTGTTAAACATTTACCAGTATACCACCCAGTTCACTTGGACTATAATCTGACAAGTGGTCCAGTGATTGATTTCATTAATAAAGTGACTCAGCCTTTTGAGTGAGGGATTTGGAGATTTTGTAAGAAACAAGAACCATCAAGTTGATAGGAATAATATATTCAAGACTTATCAGGAGTAGTTAGCACTGCATAGAAATTCTAGTCTGGGTTTATATTTTGAGTATGTTGTTGATTTCTAGAAATAATGGTCCCAAACTGTCTTCATAGATCATAGCAAGAAACTAGTATTTGTCTCAAAACAATACTTAGATACCCAGTTACATTAGACATTGTGAGATACACAAATTTAAGGTAAATGTGTGGGTTTTTTTTTACCCATAAGAAGTTAATGCTCTGAAAAGATAAAGCTACATGTATGAAGCACAACGGTTACTATGGTAATTAGGGAAAAATATATGTAAGTTAAAGTAACTGGAGGAAGCTTGTGGAGAGTGTGGATCTTGACCTGTGCCTTGAACTTGAAGGATAAGATAATAGTGAAGAGGAAAAAAAACCAAAAACAATCATATTAAGGAGAGGGAAATTCATGAAAGTAGGGAAGAAAACCTGTGTGTGAATGCATGTATGTGTATGTGCACATGTGTACGTGTGTGTGTGTGTGTGTGTGTGTGTGTGAGAGCACATGAGCATGCAGGCAGGCTTCCTGAAGTATAAAAAAAATAATGTAGATCCATATTATGGAAGCTAGTTTGAAAATTTTTATTATAGGTGTGAACTATTACAATTTCTTGAACAGCAGAATCAGGCAGTGAAAGTACTGTTTATAAAACACTTTTTACTTCTGATGAAAGATGGATAATTAACTCTATATATCCACTTTGCACCCTCCTGAACTTGACAAAAGCAACAGTATAGAGGTTTTAATTGTTGGCAGTGCTTGTTAAGAACAACAATCTAAAGGAATAAAGAGAATGGGGGAGAAGACAATGGTAACACATTTTTTTTTGAAATAGGAACAGTTTGTGTGGCAATTGTTCTGTACAAAAGCACATCCAATAGAACTGAATCTAAACCAACAACAAAAAAACCCAAGACCCAACTGTATCTTCCCTGAAGAATTCCAACAGGCCCAGGCTTTTGTGGCACTGGTTTCTTCTGGAAGTGAGGGAGAGAAATAGTTGAAAATCTGTTCAAGAAGCAAACAGATGTACAGATTGCCTCTCTGGTTTGGTGCCGCTGAGTGACAAAATCCTGGATCTGACAGAGGGTGGAACAGAAGCACTGTGGATCTGACACAGCAAACTCGGCTGTGGGCAGTGGTAGTAGCTGGAAAATCAGGGGATTAACTGAATGTATATATACTGGATGCTGAACCATCCACCCTTCTCTCACTAGACTCGCAGAATGTTGGCAGCCAGCCCATCATGTTTTAGACAAGAGGTTAGAGATTTTTCTGTGAAATCTGTCCAGACCAAGATGAAATTCCTAAAGATATTAACTTCAGATATTTCCCAACTAAATAGCCTATTCAGATCCTCTAAAGTGAAGTCCCCACTGCACAAGCCTCCAGTCCCACTCCATACTCAAAGCTACTGGCCTTTTCATTCCACTCCTAAATGTGAACAGGTAAACCATGGATTAACAAACCAAGTGAAGAAAGCTTCAAATAGAAAGAGAACAAAACAAACAAAAAAGCAACCCAGAGGAAACAGAATTATGCAAGGGGAAAAACTCGATATAGTTCTTCACTAATATCCTAAGAGAGTTAAAAGAAAATATTGTAATGTAACTATGAAGCAAGAACAGAATACTATTTTAAAGAAGGAGATGGAGGAGGAGGAATAGAAGCAGCATTTCTTTCCAACACCAAAAGAGCTCTTGGAAATTATAAAGCATGGTAACAGAAAAAAACACCTCAGTAGAGAATTAGAAGATGAGAAAATCCTGTGGAGAGCAGAACCAAAAAAAGCTTTAAAAAGAAATAATTTTTTAAAATACATAGGATTAATTGGATGGAGCCGGAAGGGATTATGCTAAGTGAAATAAATCAGAAGGAAGAAGATAATATGTCAGATGGCTTCACTAATATGTGGACTACAGAGAGAACAAACAAAGAGTCGAAGACAAACCTTGAAAGCTGATCCTAGGTATGAGACATCCAAGAGGGGAAGGAGAAAGGGAGGGCTGAAGGGAGTCGGGGGGACTCTGGTGATGGACTGTGGGTGCTTTGGTGGTAGAAGAACTGTGATGACCATACCTGAGGGGAGAAATCATATACAGTCCAAAGATTAACAATGGTGTAAGAAAAAAGTACTTCATTTAAAAATAAATCAATAACAAAAAAAGAAAGAAAGAAAGAAAGAAAATATCCAGACAAGAGACTAGGAAATAACGGCCAACCCAGGAGCACTGAGCACGGCTGCAGCCAGCGGGTTGTCTTGAATTTACTTTCCTTTACAGGAACCAGAACTCCTCAGAAAAATAGTGATTTGCAAGTCTGGGGCAGGAAATCTACAAAGTGACCCTAACATCTTGTTATACCAGACAGCAAGGAAGTTATCGAAGTCTGATAAGATAGTAACAAAAGGACTAAATAGCTATGTATCTGAAAAAGTTGATGTTACTCAAAAATTTTTAATGAAATTTAAAATAGAGTCAAAATACTCCCTACTTAGAGGATTCTTCCACCAAATCCTTTGTAAACTGACAAGTGCCTTTGTAAAACAAGTAATGATCTTAGTTTCAGATTAGTTTTTTAAGATACATCTATCTATATATAATTAAGATCATAAAGCCAAGAGAACTCGCTTAATCTTTGAGCTCATTAGAGGGAAGATGGATGGCACTTGGTATTTAGAATATTTTATCAGTACTGTAGTTCTATCACAAAAGTGTACCTTTGAAGACTATAAATTCCCTAGTTAATGTTCTAAAATTTCTTTTGAGTTTACCTTTAATGAAATCAAATCTTTTTTTGTTAGAATAATGATCAGTGTAAGTAAGTACTTTGTTTCTAAGGCAATAGTATTTGGGTGGTCATGCCACTGCGAAAAGAAATGAATGAAAAGAAGGAAGGGGTTGGGGTAGGAGGAGACAAATATCGATTGGATTAAAATTCAGGATCTTAAGCAAACCATATAAACTTTTTCTGAAACTGTGTCTTTCCTGTCATAGGTACATCATTTTATCCCATTAGCAAATTAGACCTGTTTCTCACCACTGCACTCTTGGATGATATGTCTAGGAGAAAGTTCTTTGGAACTGGAGGAGAAATTGGCAGGGTGCCTGTGGAATAGCAATAGGTACTCCCAGAGAGTCGGGGTTGGTGCCGGAAAGTCTTTGGAACGTTAAAGTAGACACTGGATAGTGTATTATTTGGTGGACTGTCATAGGACTCTACTCAGTCTTGTTCTAGAGTTTTAAAAGGCATTTTGATTTTATGCTGCTTGAATTCTTCATCCTATGTGTGAGTTATTTCATGAAAGGGTAATTGTATTTTGATTTGAGGGAAATAATGACTTTTTTCTTTCACACGGGTGTAAATATCATCCAAGAAAAGCTCTTAGCTTTCTCTTAGCTTTTCTTTACGCAATTTTTTACCTCAGTATCTTAAGTGATGTTTTGTTAAGGCTAAGAAAGAAGAAAGGTAGGAAAAAATTAGAGAAGTTATGAAACTATTAGTTTTCTAAATTCATTAGGGACAAACTGATTTTCAGCTATACTACACCCCAGGGTTCTTTTCGAAATTTCTTAAACAATTGTGGGGTTTTTTTTTTGTTTGTTTGATTTTTTGTTTTGTAACTTTAGGGATTTCTCATAAACTTTATCTGTCAGGTGAATTATTTTGGAGAGTTAGGAGTAAGGAAGAATGGAATTTGAGGATTTATGGGGTTGACAGATTTGCAAACAGGTTTGAAAGTCTTCAGTAGTTTATTCTCTTTGAGCTTTGTTTTATTACAAATGGAGAAGCGAAATTTCTCCCTATATCCTATAGTAAAAGAACTACTCTCGCAAAATAGTAATTGGCCTGGCTGTTTCAAAGAATCTTTCCCAAAGAATTTCAGTGGTAGCATAGTAAAGTCAGTTTTAAAGCCACTGGTTTACAAATCATCAAATAAGTGATTGATATTACAAGTGATTTCCAGTAATTTTATTCAGGTATTACAAGGAATTTCCGGTAATTCCAGTACTGGACTTGTATTCTGGTCCTGCTGGTGAATTTTATTATATTTTGTTTTTGTACCTGATACTTGCTTCAGAACCTTCTAGTGACATAATCATTTATGTCAAGTAGGCCAAAATTATCATCATTGACAGGGTTGATTTGCTCTTGAATATATATTTAACTGGCTTTTCATGAGTTCTGCTTGTTACTGGTTAGTTAGGAAGACTTCAGGCTTTCTTATTCACTTGTGGATGTAAATGGGGACACAGACTGAGTCAGAAAACTCACATTAATGCCTAAATTCCTGGTTGTGTCATGCTGAACATGTCTTCGTTTATTAATCAAATTCTGTCTTTTTGTTTCTTTTGACCCTCACAGAAACATTTATTGTTGTGAGGTTAATATATATAACATGCTTAGAATAGTACCTGGGGCATAGTCAAACCTAGCCCAGCACATCTTAGCAACTTTAATGTCATTGTTACCATGATTGGATCCTCTGGTACTTTATGTGTTTAAAATCTCATGTTTTGGGCCTCCCTGGTGGCGAAGTGGTTGAGCACAGCGTTGTGGAGCTGTCCGCAGCGCGCGATGCGTGTTTGATGCCCAGCCGGGGAGAATCCCACATGGTGCGGCAGACCTCTCCTGCCTCGCCCGCTGCTCCCCTCAGCAGTGTATTTCTGATCTGCCTGTTCTGCTCCCCACTCTGTCTCTGGTGAACCCTCTCGCCGCCCCACGCCTCTAACCTGTACCCCAGCTTGTATGTATAAATAAATAAATTTTTAAAAAAATAAAAAATAAAATAAAATAAAATCTCATGTTTTAATTTTTAGGTAGTTCAAGATATTACTCATAGAATAGAAAAATGAGAAAGTGCGCACAGAGTTATGCCCTTGATTTTTTTTTAAAGATTTATTTATTTATACATACAAGCTGGGGTACAGGCCAGAGGTGTGGGGCGGCGAGAGGGTTCACCACAGGCAGAGTGGGGAGCAGAACAGGCAGGTCAGAAATACACTGCTGAGGGGAGCAGTGGGCGAGGCAGGAGAGGTCTGCTGCACCATGTGGGATTCTCCCTGGTTGGGCGTCGAACTCGTGTCGCTCGCTGCTGGCAGCTCCACAGCACAGCACTCAACCGCTGCGCCGCCAGGGAGGCCCTATGCCCTTGATTTTGCTACCTATCTGAAACCAGTTCTCTTTAAAGTGCAGATTGAAAACTGCATATGCTCAGATGGGAAAAGAATGAGAACTAAACGGCTTTACCCACTCAAATAATAAAACAAGTTGTTACTGATTTTATAGAGATCTAACTTCTTTCTTTATGTCTTTTATTGACAGTTTTGTTTGACCCCAAGTGACTAAGCCTTTATAGCCCATTTGCTTCACTAAGTATGGCATAGTAAAATGTCGTTGTAAGTACAAAATTAAATAGTATGTTATGCTTTGTTGTGATAAAACTTTGACACATACTGTCCCTTGAATATAAAGGCGCAATATCATCAGATTTCAAGTAGAGACAGCAGTCGACACTACTGCTGTAGCAATTGGTGTCTGTTTTGTGAGAGGAGCTGCAAGTGGAGTGAGTTGAAGTTTAGGAGCAAACCAACTTATTTTGAGCATCTGCCATGTGTTACAGTCTGTGCTTATTGCTTAAAATACTTCATCTATTTAATTCTCACAGCCACACTGTGACTAGGTATTATCATCCTCATTTTAGATAGAAAATTGAGGCCCAGAGCAGTTATATAATCGTCCAAGGTTATAACTGGGCAAAGCCCAGTTTTAAAGCTAGGTTTATAGAACTGCCAAGACATTTAAAAAAAAAGTGTTTCTTAATTAACCTTGTGCTAAACAAGTATAAAGGATAATTGGTGGTGAACGGGGCTCTAAAAATCTCTTCCGTTTCTTAAATGACCTGAGACTAGGTGGGAATGACGTGAGTGATTTGGAGGTATGTATGTTATGTGTGTGAGAGAGTATGCATGTCTTACTTTATTGCTTTCTTTTCCACCTTCTTTGGGTATTTGTCATATGTCTTCTAAGCGAGACCCTTATGGAACACCTTGTTGAAAATTGTAACTCCTCTTCTACATATACACCTCCTTTCTTCAAATCTTGCTGTATGGTTCCGGGTTCAGGAGGGCAACAGTGATTTCTGAAATCACCTAACATGGAGTTTTTTTTTAGCCCATTCTAGATTGGGCTATATTCCAATTTTTCCAATTCTTGAAATCACATCTGCTATTTGCAGACCTGGTCTCTTCTCCTTCAATCCTACACTCACCTCATTACCCTTGATAAAAAAGCCTCCATTTGAGAATGAGGTAAAGAAGCAGGGATTAATTTGCTGATTGTGTTATACCCCATATTTTTCCCTGTCAAGTATTATAACTGCCTTTATTATAATTTACTCATTTAGTTTATCAGTCTTCCTCTGCTAGAACATAATCAATGAGAAGGTATTTTTCTATTTTATTAATGGTTTCTTTCCTAGCACTTATAGTAGTATGTAGCCACTACTAGGCACTCATTAAATGTTTGTTGAACAAATGACATTTTTCCTAGAGAATTTATTATTTCATAGTAATGATTATATATCGTGCCCCAGTATCCTTGTTTTGTGTCTTTCAATCTATCTTATATTAAATATGCTTAATAATACCAGTTATTTTGGTTGAAATGATCCTTTGAAATTTCACTTCAAGAAATGAATTCTTAAGTGTTTCAAGTATGTCGTTTAAAAATTTGATTTTTAAAAATGGTTGTATGATAGGGAGGTGTGATCCATCATAAAATGAAATAGTGCTTTTTTTAAAAGTGAAATTATTACTTTAAGAAATGTCTATTAATTAATGTCACTAATTGATAACCAGTGAGGGCAGGTTCACAGTGGATTAGTTATATTGTTGCCAGACTCTGTATATGGCCCTTTGGGGTTATACAGTGAACTCACAGGGCTATAGGGTATTTTAAATTTTCAAGGGAAAACACACTTAGCATCTGTCACACACTGTAAACTACAAACTGAAGGTAGTTTAGAGTTTTGACATTAGGTCACACTTAATTCTTTTTAATAGTGTCATATATTAGACAAGATTTTTGGTGGTTGCTGTGATTAAAAAGCAAAAAAGGGCAAGAGAAACAATGCAGAGCAGGAGGTGAGGGTCACTGTCTGACTGAGGTGGAGAATTTGTGCTGTGCTGACAGGCAGACACCCAACTGGGTCATTTAAGACTGAAGAAAATGTTAAAAAAATATGTATGTGTTATTTTATTTAAGTAGCTACTGGACTTTTAGGAAAAAAAAAACCTAAATTATTTGGACCTAATTACTTAACAGATAGACCTATAAGATATTTCTCCTGACCCTGGTGGACCCAGAAAAAATTACCAAAACTTACAAAGAACATGTAAACTGGGAAAGTTTGGGTAAATTTTGGGAAAGTTGGATACCTCTGGACTAGCCTGGTAAGAGATAGTGGGGCTATCACTAAGAATCTTCTTTTTGTGAGATGGGTAGTCAAGAGATATTGTATAACAAACTCAGTGAATTTAAACATTGTATTAGAGTTAGCCAGAGATTCCTATCAAATTTAGTTTCTGTAATTCAGTGAACATTATATATTATATATTTGATTTCAACCAAAGCTTAATGAATTCGTTCATGTATACATGGGGTTTAAATCTTGTTGCTTAGTGACCTTTCTTCGGGTTGCTCTCAATTGATTGCCTTTTCTCCTGAATATGGATCATAGTTTTCTGTTTCTTCATGTTGAATAATTTTTTATCATGCTGTTAACATTGCCAATGATAGTTTCTAAAGACAATGGATTCTATTATAGTCCCCTGAATTATGTTAATCTTTTGTTTCAGCAGGAAGTTAATTGGACTCAAACTTCAAATTGTTTCTCTTATGCTGGACAGCACCTGAAATCTGTTTAGTGTGTGAATTTTGTCCTCTTGGAATATTAATTTTTTCCCAATTTAGTTAAGGTCTAATCGGTGTACTTTAAACTCCACATATTTAAAATATACAATTTAATGTTGACTTACGTGTATATTCCTGGGATGACTGTCATAGAAAAAATAATGAACCTGTTTGTCTTCCCTAAAACATTTCTTCCAGTCCACCCCTCCTCTCCTCCCTAACTCCTTTCCCCAGGGAACCGCTGCTTTCTTCACTTGATCTTAGCCAGAAGACTAAAAAATGATGACCTGCTTTTTCCTATAGAATAGCCTGCCTTTCTAGAATTTTATATAAATGAAATCATAGTATGTATTATTTTTCTTTCTGGCTTTTTTCTAGTCAGCATAATTATTTTGAGATTCATCCATGTTACCGCAAATATCCATTAATTTATTCCTTTTTATTGTTAAGTAGTGTTCCATTATATATTTCTGTCACAATTTGTATTCCTGTTCATCTATTTATGGGCATTTGAATTGTTTCCTGTTTGGAGCTATTTCTGATAGAGTTCCTGCAAACATTCTTGCTTTTACTTGGGGGAGGGGGAGAAATACCCAGGAGTGAAATGGCTATACCTAATAAACTATTATTCAAATCTGAACCATGGTCTGGTGTCTTCTACCAGAATCCAAGAAACTGGCAGACGAATTTCTTACCCTGCAAGTAGAGTAACAACATTTCAGGCTCTAATTCTTGACGCTAAGTCCTTTGCATTTCACGTAAAATTTAGAATCAGCCTATAGTTTTCTACAAGAAAACTAAAGCCTTGTCTTGGGACTGCATGAAATCTATAGACCAATTTGGAGAGAATTGACATTGTAGTGCTATTGAGTATTCTGACTTGGGATATATCTCCATTTATTTGTCACCTTTAATTTTTCTCAGCAATATTTTTTAGTTTTCAGTGTACTAACACTTATATATTTGTAAACTTAACTATAAATATTTCAAATTTTTATGTATCTTATATGACATTTAAAAAAGATTTATTTTTTAGAACAGTTTTAGGTTCACAGCAAAATTGAGCAGAAAATAGGAAGAGTTCCCAGACTCTTATCCCCCACCATGCACAACCCCCCTCTATCAACTTCCTTTACATAGTTACATTTGTTACTATCAGTGAACCTTTATTGATGCATCAGTATTACCTAGAGTCCAGAGTTTACTTTAGGTTTCACTTTTGGGTATTGTATATTCTGTGGTTTTGGATAAATGTATATGCCTTGTTTACACCATTGTAGTATACAAAGTAGTTTCACTTCATTAAATATCTTCTCCTCCCTGCCTAGCATCCCTCCCTCACCACTAGCCCCTGGAAACCTTTGATCTTTTTATTATCTTCATAGTTTTGCCTTTCCTAAAATGTCATATAGTTGGAATCATATGGTATATATAACCTTTTCAGATTACCTTATTACACTTAGCAATAGACATTTAGGTTTTTTCCATGTCTTTTTATGGCTTGATAGTTCATTTCTTTTTAGCACTGAGTAATAATCAAGTATGGATATATCATAATTTACATATATCTGTTCATTACTGAGGGATATCTTGCTTGCTTCCAAGTGCTCTGCATATCTGTGTTCAGGTTTTTGTGAGGATATAAGTTTTTAACTCATTAGGGTAACTAACTTTTCTTTCTTTTTTTAAAATTGTTATCTGAGCTGCTTAGAATATGCCCTGCATTTGTACAGTTAGAAGTCAGTGGGGATTTGGGGACAATTAATAAGCAGAAACTGGGTCTCTCCCGCTGTGACACTCTCCTTTGTAGGATTCTCCCCTCACTTTCCAGTTATTACCATTCCAAACCTGTTCTGGTTCTTCAAGCCACTTAAGCTGCAGCTTTCTGAGTTCCAGCCATCTAGCAAAGTGCAGACTAGGGCCTGCCCTGCTAGAAAGCTAGAATTGAGAGACTATTTGGTGCTTTTCCCTTTTTCCAGGAGACTCCCTTATAGATTGTGTGTTTTTTAGTGCTCTCCAGTGCTTCAGATTAATTGCTTTTAATATTTTGTCCAGAATTCCTGATTGTTTTCTGGAGAAGGCTTGCTCTGACATGTATTATTTTGCCATTTCTGGAAACTGAACTCCATTTACCAGTTTTTCTTTTGGGAAGTGGATTTTAAAACCATGTTCTAGGTGCTGGGATGCACCTTACTATTGGGTTATCCTGTTGCTTCTGCATGTTTCCTTTCCCTTATATATCACTTGTTCTTTTGGCTTAGATGCTTGAAGAATTCTCCCCCTCTCTAAAAATGTTATTGATTTTACCAGAATATTTTGGCATTGGTTGTTTGGGGTTAGTATTTTCAGGTACATGTGTCCTCTTTCAATAGGAAATTAAAAATCTTTAGGAAAATTTTCTTAAAGTATTCATTGCCTTAGTATATGTTATGTTCCTTTAATTTTCTTTTTCAGGGCTCCTATTAATTATGTTAGGTTTTTGCTTTTAATCAATAGCTATCATTTCTTTTTAATTCTTTATAACTTAAATTTTTTTTTATTTTCAGAATTTTCCTTTTCATATTTTATTTCTCTTCAGGCATTGTTGTGTTTATTTGCTCTTTTTTCCTAGTATAGTCTGTTTTAGAAAATTTCTAGTTGTTTCGAGCACTTCTGAGTTTTTCTAATTTGTTTTTTTTTCTTGTGCCTTATGTAACTTTAAAAATATTTCTTAGCTTGGGCCTCCCTGGTGGCCCAGCGGTTGAGTGCTGCTGTGGAGCTGTCAGCGGCGCGCCCAGCCGGGGAGAATCCCACATGGTGCGGCAGACCTCTCCTGCCTCGCCCACTGCTCCCCTCAGCAGTGTATTTCTGATCTGCCTGTTCTGCTCCCCACTCTGTCTCTGGTGAACCCTCTCGCCGTACCGCACCTCTGGCCTGTACCCCAGCTTGTATGTATAAATAAATAAATCTTTAAAAAAAAATTTCTTAGCTTGTTTTGAGATTGTATGTTTCAGTGCTGACCTATTTGGTTTTTCAGTTTTGCTTTCATTTTTTTAAAAAAAATATTTATTTTTTATTTATACATACAAGCTGGGGTGCAGGCCAGAGGCGTGGGGCGGCGAGAGGGTTCACCAGAGACAGAGCGGGTAGCAGAACAGACAGATCAGAAATACACTGCTGAGGGGAGCAGTGGGCAAGGCAGGAGAGGTCTGCCGCGCCATGTGGGATTCTCCCCGGCCGGGGGTCAAACTCGCCTTGCCGTTGCCGCTGCAGCTCCACAGTGCAGCGCTTAACCACTGCGCCACCGGGGAGGCCCTTGCTTTCATTTCTGATGGGATTTGAATCTGCTCCTCTCCTGTGGTAACTTTGTATAGGCTTTTACTTCAATGCCTTTCCTATGCTCCTTTCCTTTGAGATTACTTTTCTTGAACTGTGGAAGGCTTGGTATAGTAGCTTTTCTAACTTACTAGAGCTCCCTCTTTTGGTGTTTCAGTATTAATTACAGCCTCTTGATTTCTGCTGTTGGCTGGCGGTGGACCCCTTGCCCCCTTTATGGGACTTCTTTTCTCGCTTTTGTCCCTATTCTGCTCAGGTTGGACCCAGCAGTTTCTCCGCCTGCTGGGAATCTGTTCTGCTGGGTTCGTTTCTCCTCCTGATGGGAATCTGTTCTGCTGGGTCCATTCTGAGAGTTCAGAGAGTCTAGACTTCCCCAGCATCTCAGACTTCACCACAGTGCCCTAGACACATCTAGGAGTCCAGGATGGAGTTGCCAGAACCCATGAGTTTTAGCCAATGGTCTTACAGTGGCCCCTGCACTTGGCAGTGAATGTCTGCTGGCTATTATGGGGTTAACTTGAAGTTTCTGTTGCTTTCCTCTGCTTTTTCCATAACAGATCCAAATAATAGACTGTGTGTGCGCTTTGGTTGTATGTCCACGTCTTCTTGTATTTTGGACTTGTGGAGTTTTGTTGTAAATATTACCAATAAATTTCTGATTTTGCTCTCATTTTTCTACTCTTTTCAAGTGGAGCTTTAGTGAGATACAAAAGTTACACTGCTGCTGCTACTAACATTTCCCTACACTCTTCAAGATGATTTTTTTGAACAGGTGAACCACCCTTTTAAGTTTCTTTTGCCCCTTTGCATTCACTTTCGTCCCTCCTTACCCCCTCGCAACTTATTGATCTGTGTTTTATCTTGTGATTTTCTTCTTTCTAGATTATTAAACCATACTGATTCATTTTGTCTCCTTTTCACTGAATGCTTTTATGATTCATTTATTTTGTTTGTACCAGTCGTGGTCATCACTTTTCATTGCCATGTTATATTTCATGTTATGAATATGCCACAATTTGTTTACTCATTTACTAGTTGAGGGTCACTTTAAAGAAGTTTTTGGTGATTAGGAATAGCGCTGTTATGAATCTTCTGTATAGGTTTTTGTGTAGGCATCTCTTGGGCAAATGTGTAGTATAATGTTGGGCTCTTATGGCTTCTTTGTCATTTTATTATTGGGCTGTAAAGATTCTTTTTTTTTCCTGGTGACTAATCCTTTATCATATATATATATGTTTTACAAATATTTACAAATATTTTCTCATAGCCTGTATTTTTCTCATTTTATTAACAATTTCTTTTAAGGATTAAACATTTTAAAATTTGATGACGCTCATTTTATCTTTTTACTTCTTGTGTTTTATAAAAACCTTGTCTAACACAGGATCATATAGATTTCCTCACATGTTTCCTTTCAGATCTAAAACTCCAGAAGTTTTATAGTTTTGCATTTAGGTCTATGATCTACTTCAAGTTAATTCTTGTGTGTGATGTGAGTGTGGACTGAGGTTTGTTTGTTTTTGGTGCATGTGGATGTCCAATTGTTTTTGCATGGTTTGTTGAATAACCATTCTTTATTGGATTGCCGTCACTCCTTTGTTGAAAGTCAATTGACTACAGATGCATGTTGGGTGATTTTAGTTTTTTTTTTTTTTTTTACTAAATATACAAATTTTGTATTAAGAAATATCACTAATGAAATGTCCAAATATTTCTAATATTTATTCTTCACTTAAAGATATGTAGTTCATCTTCTAGCCAGATGCTATATAGTTGGAAGCCATATTTATTGAATTTGGTTATTTCAAAACTATAAATTTTAAGAAGCTTTTCAAATATAAAATTATATTGACATAGGTTTAAAGTGACAGAATAGATTTCATTGTTTATATTAAAGTGAGGCAGAAAATTTTCTGTAAAGTTTGTTCTTCCTGGCTTCCTTTTCTAGTCATTTTTTTTCCTGCAAAGTTCTACACTTGCCAGTAGAGGGCAATGTGGTAACATGATAAGAATGTTTTATTAATTCATTTACTCCCCCTTCTGCCTTTGCAGTTTGGAAAGTGTTTTTAAAAGCGATGTTCTCTGTGTAATTAAAATCAGTTCTCTGTATAATTAGCAATGGAGCCTTATTCTTTGTCGCAGAATTTGTGGATGGCGTTATTTTTTTTTAGACTGTACTCTTCTATAGCCATTGCCAAAACTGTTGCCTATTAAAATATAGAAAGTTATATTGCAGTTTATCAGCACTAAGCAATATTGTAGATGGAAATATATAAAATTACAGTATGTTTCATTTAGGTGCTCTGAGCAAATTATTCAATAGGGAACGTTTAAAATTCCTGGTTCTATCTTGAGAAATAGCAAAGTTAATGTGCCATAGTAATAATATCTTGTGTTCAGGTGCCCTGAATAATAATGGAGGACAATGAATTCTTGCCGGGTTTTAAAAAATGTATCAGCACTAGTGTACTGCTTAAAAATACCCCTGGTCTACTTAGTCAAATTCTCCATATAATTTCCTGTTCATGCTTTCTTAAAATCATAAAATATTGATTTGATATCTAAATACTAAAATAGTGACTATTAAAATATAGTTAAGGTTATACCTCTTTTTCTTAAAAATAATGTTATAATAAAGTGAAAGTAAATGTGCATTAATTGCCTGGCTACCTTGGAAAATGTTTGGGGGCAGGGATGTTATAATCCAAGTCTGAATTTTAAGTTATCACAGGTGTAATTCATAAGGTTATAATTTATCTATAAATCTTCAGATCTCCAGAAGCAGTTTAAAAACAAACAAATCTTATTTCAAATTATAGGTTATTAGTTATAATTTTCAGGAACTTGAAAAGTTATTTGTGTTTGAAATTATTTCATTTTATGCTTTAGTATTTGTGTAACGAAAAGTATTTGAGAATTAGGAATTATAGTAGTTTATATTTTTAATTGGTAGCCATGTGAAATTAGAGAATTAACTAGCACTTTTTTCAAGAAGTTTTTTTTTTTGAACTTTATGAAATTCTCTGGTTAAGGGTTTAATTGACTGTTGACATTGTATTTCCATTAAAATAGACCTTTATTTTAGAAGGCGCGGAGGGCTTGCACTGACCTAACTTTGTCGCTTTGAAAAGCAGGTTAGATAATTTAATGTTGATCTAGCTGTTTATTATGACAATTGAAATGTAGGGAAAAATTTGAGCGAGGAGGGAGAGAGTTGAGGACAGCTATCTTGCAATTAAAATAATTTAGAAATATCTTTTATGCATTAGTGTAATTTAAGTGGCATTGGAACAAAACTTGAGGTGAAAATTTAAATGCATTTTAAGAAAGCTCTCGTCATTTTTTCCTAAGTTTCTCTGATCATATAGATGTCCCCAAAAGAAGACATTCCAGTTTTCTACCCTTTCTCATATTAGTGTCACCCGGTGCTTTGAGATGCGTCTTAAGACAGATGGGGCCAGGTGTTTTGAAGAAGCAGACAAGTAACAGAAGAATACGATACAAATTGTGCAGTTTCTTTGTTGAAATATGTTAGGTCCATTAGAGAAAACAACTTAATGTTCTTTATCTATAGATATAAAATGGTTGTTTTCTCATTTCTTGTTACCAAAGTGAGACTAGAACAAGTTTTCATTTTGTTGAAGCATTTGCACCAAGTACTTACAGTTCCTTGTATCATCTTGGTAATGATTATCGCTGTGTTTTCCCCTGGAGAGGCCATCATAGGTTTTAGTTTAGGCTATTTGTATTCAGCAAGGTCAAGATAAGTTTTATCTCCACAGATAAGTCAAGTGCTTTAGGATCGATAGGTAATAGTAAAATGCACTGAAAATATTATTGCCGAGCTTTATGAATTTTTAAAGCTGTAAACTTGTCATGTAAAATATACCTCTTACTGTTTTTTATTTATTTGTATAGAGCTCAGGAGTGTAATTAATTAAAATTTTAAAGAGAAAAGAAACTTAGAAACAAATTAATGTTTTTAGAAACCCTTTTAATTACTTTAGATTTAAACCTATACTGATGAAGTTTTTGAGACTGAATTTCTTTTAAAGAAAAGAATGCAAAAGAATAAACATTGCAAGATATTTATAAATTACAAATGTAACTTGAGTTTACTTGGTTAGATAATCATTTTTATTGTGAGCTTTCCTGAATAAACAAGATTTCTGCTTCTTTGGTTGGGGAACAGTGGTGAGAAAAAACAAACACCCTTATACTTACTAAGAGATAATGGTGAGTATTTCACTGTTTTAGAATTTTTGTTCTAACCTAAATATCTAAATAAGCTCTATAATTTTTAAATACACAAAAATAACTTTTTGTTGCTTTTTCCTTCTCAAAGGAATACTTTTATAGCTTATACTCATGAATATATTAGAAAATACGCACTCTTAAGTGTACATTTTTGTCTTAAATTTTTTTTTTCAGTTAAATTTCTGTGACTACAATATTAGGAGAAATGTTGATTGGTTTCATTTTTTTCTCCAGGTGCAGATTACATGGAAAGTTTTCTACCCATTACTTACCTACAGTTATCTCAGAACACATATATTAATGAAATTATGTGTTGAACTTAAGTGCTTTTTATTCAGCATTTCTATTGAAAAGAAAACTTTATAGTCTTACAGTATGTAATCATAGCTCCTTATGTTTAATGCCTTTTAATTCTCTAAAATGAGTGCTATTTTATCTTTGATACTCACTTGAAGATACCATTTTGTTGTTTGCTTTAAATGAAGTTTGCTTGTCTTAGGTGTAAATTGAAATAAGAAGAGTGAAACTAGTCTTCATGTTGATTTTAGCTATTTGTCAGTCACTATTTGGTAGGAAATAATATACTCTATTGCTGTGATAATTTCCCTTTTTATTTTTTTTTCTTTCCATACTTCCCACACTATTTAACCATTTAAAATGATGGTGATGTAAACATGTGGCACCAATTCTGGAAATTCTAAGGGTTTATTTGAAAGTGCCGGTAAAATGATGGCCTTTGAATCTCACCTTTATTAATCTTTTTAAGGATAGTCTACATTTCCACCTACCTAGCCTTTTCTCTCTCTAACTGAAAACGACATTTTCCCCTCAGCGTTAGGTTGATTTATTTTATTAGATTAGATAGAATGTGTCCTAGTAGAGCAAAGTATGGAAAACTTCACTGAAAAGCAGACCTTGTTCTAGAGTGAGCAGTGAGCAGTGAGCAGGCGTGATGAGTACTTGGCCTTTAGTTGAAAAGCAGTTTGAAATAGAAGTTGATTATCTCTTCAAAAGTTATCCTTGCGTGGTGATCGGCGTATAATATTAAGAATTAAGAAAATTACGACTTTAACAATAAAGCAGGGTTCCTTTTAAAATACATTCAATTTGGTGCATTTAATCCCCCAAATATCTGGTGTCTAATTACTCAAAAAAAGAAAAATCCTTATCTACTAACAGAAAAGTACATTGCAGAAGTCGCAGGTTTTATTTCTTTCTGTGGAGAACATTTAAATTCACTTTAATCAGGATGTCAGTAAAAGCAAATTTGGTTTCAAAGGTAAACAAATTTAAAAATATTCATTTTTCCTGCCTGAGGACTAAAAACAAGTGATAGTAATAATCAAACTTTAGATAAGTGATAATAATCTCATATTACTACTAAACTTTAAAATTTATATTTTCAAAGTTTGTTTTCTCTTCTTATGATTTCTCTGTTATGGGAAATAGAGACACCTAATAACCAAAATAACAATGTTATGTGTATATAAATATGGCTGTGAAGTGTGTCATACTTTTTTATCTTTGTTTCTGGATAGTAATGAGATGGAAAATAGAAATTTCTAGTAAGAGAAAAATGAGACACTTGTTTAGGGTCAATTCCCTAAAATATTGTATTTCTTTTTAAGTTAAAAAAAAAAAAGTTACCTGAAAACAATACTTTAACTTCAAGTTCAGGGGTCTCCATATTTCTGACTGTGGGTTTTGTTTTGTCCAAATTTAATTATGAACTGTGCCATGTGCAGGTGTTTTAAAGTATGTATTGTTTTCTAAAACTTTTCCTGTGGCTTGGTAAGAACGAAATTGGAAAGAACAACTTATTTATTGTCATAGTCGCACAAAAATGCTATTATTAGAAATGACTTTATTGTCTTTGTTGGAGAAAGAAGCTAGTGACAGTCTTATAACGTTCGTAACACGTGGGCATTATATGCAGAAATGATGGGTATTAGTTACGTCACACTTTGTGTCCTTTTAATTAGTTTATTTGAAATGTTTTGTTCTAAAAATCATAAAAGTACATTAGTTATTTCCTTTTCCTTGGGGTATAGCCAAAATTTATTACTTACTGAAATATTCCTCTATGCTTAAAATTTTCTGCTTCCTATTAAAACTTTTTTTTCCCCCTACACCCCAAACAGATCGCTTAAACTTCGGGAGTATATGGTTCTTCCATTAGACTTTTTTCTTGTACTGGAAATAGGACAATGCTAAACCTATCACTTTTACTTTGATTTGCTTCCTTTATCTTTAGTAAATCTAAATAAAACTGTCATCCTGATTTTCAAATCTCTCTTTGAACTTCCTTTACCCAACTCGCTCACTTTCCTATCTTCTCACTACTTTTTTTTAAATGGAGATCCCACATCTGATGTTTATTTTTTCCTGTTACTGTCCTTTTTGAATTTTTAAAAGTATTTTTACTTTGTAGCTTATTACTTGTTACACCCTTTTTGGAACCACAAATTTAGTTGAGCTGGAAATCTTATAGAATAGTGAGAACAATATCGATCTCAAGGAATCTCTAGGAGTAATTAATGCTGACTTCATAATTTTTACAGAAGATACCTGAATTTGTAAATTTGAGAATCATTTTTAGGGACTAAGTTAATGTATTAAAGATGAGAATACTTTGAAGTGCTTTTTTTTTTCCTTGTTTCACATCTGAGTTTATTTCACATCACTTCTCAGTATTTTAAAAGTGGTAAGTAAAATAAGTAGACACATTTCTTAGTCCAGAATTGTCATCAAAAATTTCTTTTTTTATGTCACAATTTCTCAGTTCTTTCAGACACATAGAAAATTTATTGCAAAAAGTACTATTCATTTATTTTCTAAATATTTGGAATGTGAACGCGGCTATAGTGAGAATATGGCACAAATATCATCAGAATTTTCACATACTCTTTCAATAAAATACAAAATAGCAGTGCTCTTCCTTTATCACTTTTATCTTATAACTAGGGAATCTAAGAACTGTAGAGCTGAAGTGACCTCTGAGATTGCAACCCTTCTACTTGGAAAGTAAGGCAGCTGAGGCCCATAGTGGTGACCAGAGATTACCTAAAGTCTTAAAAATATCTTAATGCCAGAGCTAGAGCCAGAATGAGGTTTCTTGGTTCTTACTCCACTTTTTAAAACCACATGATGAATCAGTGTCCTTACCTCCCGTGCAGGTGCCCCAGTGCACAATGTATGCTGTTTTGAGAAGGGACCAATTTGAGACTTCATTCCTATGGTATAAGGCGTCCTGTGAATGACTTATGATGTCAGTGTGTGTATATGTTTGTATGTTTGTATTTATTATATATAAAATATATAATGATGCAGTATATATTTTTTCCTGAATTACAGGGAAACAATTAGATATTTAAAGGTATTTTCTTATTCACATTTTGGGAGGTTTATATATCAACTGTAGCATAGTATAGAGATCTGCTTATTGAAGTATATCAAAGAAATACTGATGTTGGTTAGCTCCTTAGATTTATTTGGTTAGTCCTTTACCACATGTCAGCACTAGGCATACAAATACCCATAATGCTTGCCTTAAAGAAACCCACAGTCCCTTAGTAAGATCTTAAAAGTCATCTAGTCCATCTATTCCATTTTGTAGAGGAGGGAATTACACTAAAAGAAAGAAATCTTAGAAGCAAGAATTGACAGGAAGTTTGTTTTTTTTTAAAAAGTCACAAGTAAACCTAAAGATGGTAGGAAGGTTTTGAATGGACTTAGGGAAATAGCATGATAACCACAGTAAAAGACACATGAGTTTGATGGATTAAAAATATACAGGGATCAATTTTGACTCTACAAAGAGAGTTATTCTAGCAACCACAGCTGTCTGAAGATGCAGTAGTTCCTATCAGAAGAGGTAGTGAGGTGGTCCCTAGTGTTATTCAGGCATTGCTCAGATGATCACCTGATGAAGTTCTTGCAGACAATTTTACTCAATAGCTTAATACCCTGGATGATCTTGTTTTACTTTTTGCTATGAAGAAACTTCAGACTTCAGAGGAGTTACAAGAACAATACAAAGGATTCCCATATATTCTTCTGGATTCCCCAGATGTTATCATCTCACCTTATTTGCTTTATCATTCTTTTTCTCTCTGCATGCATTCCTTGTTGTTTTTCTGAATTGTTTGAAAGTTGTGGGCAGGATGACCCTTTACTCTTAAATATTTCAGTGTGTATTTTTGAAAAATGAGGAGTTTTTCATATGTAACGACAGTAGTTATCAAAATGAGAACTCCGATAGAGTAGTATACTCTAATCTGTAGACTATAGTCAATTTACATCAGTTGTCCCAATAATCTTTTTTGTAGCAAAAGGAAATGTAATGTGTCTGATCTAGTAATCCAATCAGGAATCACATTGCATGTGCTTCTCTCTTTAATTTAATCTGGAATCATTCCTCAGTCTTTGCCAATTAGGGTCTTGCATTTTTAAAAAAAGAAACAAGCTAATTATTTTGTAGACTGCTCCTCAATTTGGGTTTGTCCGGTATTTCCCCATGAGATTTGGATTGAGTTTTTGTCCATAATCCCATAGAAGTAGGGTTGTGTTCTTCTGGTGCATTATGCAGAGAACCCCCTGACGTTGGTTTCATATTAGTATTTGGTTAAGGTAGCATCTCCCAGGTCTCTCCACTATTAAGTTATTATTTTCTTTGTCATTGATAACTATCTTGTGGGGACATTCTTTGAGATGAGAAATATTGATAAGAAATATTCTCATCAAATTTTACTCACTGGTTTTAGCATTTACTGGTGATTTGTACTTGGGTCCGTTATTACTGTGATATTTGCAACATGGTAAATTTCTAATCCTGTTCTGTCTTCTGCATTTATTAGTTGGCACTCAAAGGAAGATTTTCCTTTCTTTCCAACTTATTTATTTGTATATGTCAATGTACACTTGCAGATTTTTTTTTACTTCAGTCATTATGTTATATCCATTATTGCCATCGTTTATTTTGGTGCTTAGATTGTCCCTGATGTCACCCATGGAAGTCCCTCAAGCTGCTTCCTGTGTCCTTTGACATATTCTAATCATTGTTGAGTACTTCCTTACTTTTTGGCCCACAAGATGGTCTATTTATTCTTGTTTTTCCCAGTTCTAGCCTGGGAATCAGCTATTTCTCTAGTCATCCAGGCTCCTTTTCTTTGAAGAATGGAATTTGGAATCCATGATCGGGTCACTAGAACTGATCATTGCAAGAATAGTGTGTCCTTGTTTATAGGTCCCCTTGGACAGAGCTAGGAAATATATTTGTACTTATGCATACGTATATCTGTGTCTATTCCTAGAATCATCTCTCTACAAATATTAAAAGCGTGAGTTCAAGCTGATACCTCCAAAATTGAATTCAAAGCACACTTTTTTCTCTCATTTAATTCTATTATAGAATATTCAGAAGGCAGTTTCAAAATTGATAACTTATAGCGGTGTGACAAACACACTAAATAGGGTTCACTTTTTGTTCATAGTTTTTTTTTTTAATATTCAGTTTGAAAGTATAGAGTCAAAATTTTGTTTTCAAAGTTACTTGGAAGGACTGGAGGAATGGGGAGTTACTGTTCAGTAGCTACAGAATTTCTGTTTGGAATGATAAAAAAGTTTTGGCAGTAGATAGCTGATAGTTAAGCAACCTGCCACTGAATTTATGAATTGAAGATTTCATTATGAACTGAACTGAAATTTCATTATCAGTAGTACAGTAATGAGGGTAATAATGCCCTGTAGGGTTGTTGTAAAAATTAAATGAGATACCATGTAGTACATATATACATTCTAGTACATATCTAATAAATGTTAGTATCTAATAGTATCTAGTATCTAAAAAATGTTAATCCCCTTCCATTTCCCCATATTAATACTAATTAATTTTACTTTAAACACTTTATTTTTTTTTTAAGATTTATTTATTTATACATGCAAGTTGGGGTACAGGTCAGAGGCGTGGGGCAGCGAGAGGGTTCACCAGAGACAGAGTGGGGAGCAGAACAGGCAGATCAGAAATACACTGCTGAGGGGAGCAGTGAGTGAGGCAGGAGAGGTCAGCTGCACCATGTGGGATTTTCCCCGGCTGGGCATCGAACTCGCATCACGGGCTGCCGACAGCTCCACAGCGCAGCGCTCAACCGCTGTGCCACCAGGGAGGCCCTACTTACACCACTTTAATAACCTGATCTCTGCTTTCAAGTAACTCTTTTCAGTCTTACTTGGGAAGCAAAACTTTTACTCAAACTTATACTCGTGACATTAATAGAAAAATAATGTAGACTAATCTCATATTGAAACTATTTTAAATACCTTTTTTAAGAGTATCTTAAGATTTTGTTTGACACATGCAATTTGCAGCGACATGGATGGAATTAGAGGGGATCATACTCAGTGAAATAAGCCAGAAAGAAAGAGAAAAATATCGAATGGTTTCACTTATAACAGGACTGTAAGGAAACCAAATAGGAGAGAGACAATCAGAAGGGGGTGGGGGGCAGAGGGAAGGAAGGAAAAGCGCACAAAATGGAATAGAAAAGAACACAAGGGACCATGGAGATGGATCACGGGTGAATTGGTGGTGGGCTACCCAAGGGGAATACAAAATGTAAAAGACATAAATAACAATAAAAATTTAAAAAAAAGATTTTGTTTGAGATGTTTTCTTTTATAAAGAGATGCAAGCTGGGTAAGAAAATGATCAGGGAAATGAAATCTAAAACTGTTATGAACTGCCAGCTTTGTTAAAGAGAGCTAAGAAAATGAAGTCACACGAGGACTTGCCATTTCATATAAAATAGCATGGCGATGAGCCCAGCTGGAAAGTCTGCTCACAAAATTGTTGCAAGTGTGGAGAGAACTTTTCATGATGGCACAGAGTCAAAAATGGTTTTATCCTCCCAATGAAAAGACTCTGTCTGTAGCTCTTCTCTCTTTCTCTTCTTTTTCTTTCTCCAGTTCTGCTCCTTATAGGGAAAGGAAACAGGAGATCAGAGAGCAGAGTAGATGAAAATGCAACATAAGACTTTCCTAGTGATAACTGTGAACTGTTTAGGCAAGATGAATTGACTGCCCGTGACTGAAACAGATAAGAACCCCAGGAGTGTTTTGATGCTGAATCATCTGAAGTCTTAGAACAAAACTCAAGAAAAGCTTTTCAATCCAAGTTAAATATGGAGGTGATAAAGGAAAAGTTAAGGAGTAGAGAGGAAGATACCTGATTGTACTTTTAGGTTATTCAAATTCTTTATAATTTTAATTGACTAAGACAGAATGCCAAAGAAAATTATAGTTGAAAAGGCAAAACATTTTAAATTTGCTAGATCTAAAACCCTTTATCTGATCTCTAGGCCAGTGGTTCCAGTTCCTTCCTCAGAGCAGTCATATCAGAATAACTTGGATATTTTTTTTAAGTGGAGATTTTTAGGCCATACTTTATTTTGTTTTGTTTTATTTTATTTTATTTTTAGAGATTTATGTATTTATGCATACTAGAACTGGGGTATAGGCCAGAGTTGTGGGGTGGTGAGAGGATTCACCAGACACAGCAGGGAGCAAACAGGTGGATTAACTGAGAACACTGCTGAGGGGAGCAGCAGGCGAGGCAGGGGAGGTCTGCTGTGCCATGTGGGAATCTCCCTGGCCGGGGATCGTACTCGTGCTGCAGTGGCTGCTGATAGCTTCATAGGCTGAGACTTAACCCATTGCGCCACCAGAGAGGCCCTGGGCCATATTTTAAAATGCCCCGCCATCATGGCCAGCTGACCCACCTCTCTCGCTTAGTGTTCATTGCTTTGCATCTGTCACCTCTCATTTCCAACTATTCTTTTCACAGTCTGTAGACATACTCAGATTTCTCCCATCTTAGAAAAACACTTAAAGTGTTTCTATAAGTCTTATCTTCCCCTTGGCCAAGTTTTCTGACCCTTCTTCCTTCACAGCCAACCTTCCTGTAATTGCTCATACAGGTTATCTTTACTTCTTCTCTGTAACCTTTCTTTCTTTTTTTTTTTTAAAGATTTATTTATTTATACATACAAGCTGGGGTACAGGCCAGAGGCATGGGGCGGCAAGAGGGTTCACCAGAGACAGAGTGGGGAGCAGAACAGGCAGATCAGAAATACACTGCTGAGGGGAGCAGAGGATGAGACAGGAGAGGTCTGCCGCGCCATGTGGGATTCTCCCCTGCCCCGGCCATCAAAGGGCGTCAATCTCGCATCACACGCTGCCGACAGCTCCACAGCGCAGCGCTCAACCGCTGTGCCACCAGGGAGGCCCTCTGTAACCTTTCTAATAATGGTGGTTTCTAAAGTGGATACACCAGGAAGTTTGTTGGGGTACAGAAGAGAACATGTTTAAGTTCTGTTTACTTTTTCCCCCCCAAAGATTTATTTATTTATGCATACAAGAACTGGGGTATAGGCCAAAAGTGTGGGGTGGTGAGAGGATTCACCAGAGACAGAGTGGGGAGCAGAACAGGCAGATCTACTGAAGTACACCGCTGAGGGAAGCAGCGGGTGAGGCAGGGGAGGTCTGCTGCGCCATGTGAGAAGCTCCCTGGCCGGGGCTTGAACTTGTGCTGCAGTGACTCTGGATAGTTTCATAGTGCTGAGACTTAACCCGTTGCACCACCCGGGAGGCCCCAGTTATGTTTACTTCTGTCTAAAATTTTAAAATGCAATTTGATTGATTTAACTACTTTTAATTTAGTTACATTTCATATGTTTAAACATTGAGACCCATTGTTCAGTTCTTCAGTGTTAAGGGGTTGACTTGGGTTAGTGGTTTACTGCTTGGTCTGCTTTTAGTCTCTAGCAAAGTGTAACAGTTCACACATACCCAGTTAATTGTACTTATGGGTTATGTAGACTGAACAAGAAGAAATTGTCAGTGTTGGACCATTTCTCACAAAGAAAAAGGTTAATTTTATTGTCTAATTTAACCAAGTGTACTTTCACCAACTAGAAAAGTATCTTAAGTGTACACTAGTCTAAAAAGCCTTTGATTGCATATTCTGTATTCATTCCCATGCAACCAAACATTTGAGGAATTGGCACCACTTACTCTCTACTTCTGATAGACACAGAGAAATTTAGTCAGTTGCTATGGTCACAGAGCGAGTACTCGGCAGAGGCGGGGTCCACACTCAGCTGGGCTATCCTTCTCACCATTCTCATACACTGGTGATGTATACACTTCCCTTCTTCAAGCCTTGGCCTCTTTTGTGAAATCCAAAAATCCAAATTTATATTCTGAACAGTGCCATTCTGGACAAGAACCACCTCGTATACATCATTTCTATACAAGAATAACTCCTTTTTCCAGTGGTCTGCGTGTCCTCCGTATGCATATCTTGTTAACTGGCCCCACGTCTGTCTTACTTCCTGTGGAAAAGCCTGTGCAGTCCTCTTCAATGCCTCTCTTTTCTCAACTGTCTCTTTTCTTGACTGTCTCTCTAATTTTTATCAATTCTACCTCCTAAATATTAAATTCATGTTCTTTCCAATCTTACGAGCCCTATTTGGATTTCTAATTTTACATTTATCTTCCAGTTTTGTCTTCTCCTTCTCTGTCTCCCACATTGCTGCCAGACAATATTTCTGAAATAGAATCTGATTACTACTCTACTTAAAATTCAAGTTACTTTACCTTCCTGATATAAATCAAAACTCTTGGCTATGATAGGTAAGACCTTTCATGAACTAGCTTCTGTCCACCTTACCAGCCTCACTTTGTCACTTCTCCTTTGCCCTTGACATGGAAGCTTATATTAGCTGTCTGAAATTCACCATGGTCTCTACCTGCCTTCCTTGTTTTCTTTGCCTCAGGGAACTTCTTTTCTTATTTTTGCTGAACTTATACATCCATTTTAAGATTTAATTCATTTCAAGGTCTCCTTAACATCTCCTTGCTTTTTATGACTAGCTGGATGTTCTTAACATTCTGAATTGTCTCACTCACTGGTTGATGAGATCCTATGTTTGTGTTCCAGCTTCCAGCTTAGAGTGGAAACCTCTCATACTCTCATGGGTGGTCAGTTAATCACAGAAAAGAATTTAAAGCGGGGAATTGTTGAAATGAAAAGATTCATATATGAAAGTTTTAACATTTTATTTTCAACTAAGACATAAATGTACACTTACCTGTTTTTGTAAGTGAGGTCAACACTGTTAGTTCTGATTGGGATTTTACATTGCTTTTCTTTTTTATTTAAGATTTTTTTTAAATTTATGTATACAAAACTGGGGTGTAGGCCAGAGGTGGGGGGAGAGGGTGGGGAGAGAGGATTCACTGGGGAGCAGAACAAGCAGATCTACTGAAATACAGTGCTGAGGCCAGATAGGAGAGGTCTGCTGTGCTATGTGGGTCAGCTCGCTGGCCAGGGATCAAACTCATGCTGCAGTGTTTGGGATAGCTTGATAATGCTGAGACTTTAACCACTGTACCACCAGGGAGGCCCTACATTACTTCTCTTAGATAAAACAAATTCAAATATATCATCTGTGATCTCCAGTTTCAATTTTTTTCAAGTAAAATTGGAACTTTAAAAACTTGCAAAGTAATCAATGCTGAACCCTAGATTTTTAACTTCTAATTCTCTTTGTTTATTTTTTAAGTACTGGTCTATACTTAATGACAACAGACATTCTCCCACCCCCCAGTGGTTAGTTTTTATTGAATCTTTCCAAAGTATTCGATTTAGTGTTCATTAGATACAAAAATTTAATTATTTTTAATTGTTGTTTACTTGCTAACTGTACTTACAGAACACACTAACCTGTAAATGCATTGAAAGGCACATTGATTCTGATATACTACTTATGGAAGAAACCATAAAAACTTTGCTTTCTCAAAATATGTATGCTTTTAAAAAATGTTTAATTTCCTCTCTTTCTGCATTCATATTTCATTGGCTAATATTTAATTAAGTAACAACTACAACTGCAAAAACTAGTTTAAGATTAACCCAGCTGATTTTTGATAAGCATATAGCTCAACAGTGGATGCCAGTATTTATCAAATTGTTAGAGAAAAGCTCCAATCTTCACAAGCTGCATGATGGCTGCAGACTGTGAGAGGGTCAGTAGATGTGTTCTAGAGAAAAAAAATGGAGAATAACATCAATGTCTCTAATGTCTATTAAGAACTGTCACACAGAGTGTGTGAATTCCTGTGGAGCTTTCCACTTAGGGTCTCATTCCTATTTTCAAATACAAATTTCATGAGAAAGCACCAGTAAGAAAGCAAACAATGAAGAGTTAAAGGATTTTGATAAGAGTGTATCTCCCTTTGGTTGCTGATTGTAACTTTTTACTTTTAGCTGACTTTATAGTTTCCCTTCTTGATATGAGCAAATAATTTTTTGAGTCAGTTTTAATATTTTTTTACCTTTAATTGATTTATTTCTTATTTGTATCACTAGTTACTTTCACAAAAGACTAGAAGGGGCATCCCTGGTGGCACAAGGGGTTAAGTCTCAGCACTATGAAGCTATCTGCAGCCACTGTAATATGAGTTCAATCCCTGGCTAGGGAGCTGACCCACATGGCACAGCAGACCTCTCCTGTCTTGCGCTGCTCTCCTCAGCAGTATATTTCAGTCAATCTGCCTGTTCTGCTCCCCAGTTTGTCTCTGGTGAATCCTCTCACCCTATCCTCTCCCCCCACCTCTAGTCTACATCTCAGCTCTTTCACGCATAAATAAATAAATCTTTAAAAAAAAAAAAAAGGAAAGGCTAGAAGATGCTTATAGTAAAAGACATAAATTTTGTAATTATTTTTCAAAAACCCCACAACAACCCCACTTTCAAAGAGCTTAATATAGATGTAGTTATTTTTAATTAATTATTTGTGTGCTAAATGTCCCCAAAGTTATAAAATATTTTTTCACTAAAAATATCAGAAGCTTTTAGGATGTTTTATTTCACCCTTTCACCCTTCTCTGTATTTTTGCTAGAAACTTTTTTTCTTAAGATATTTGATTATAGTATAAGGCAGTTAATTTAAGCATCTGTTTATCACTGCCTGGCTAGACTGAATGTAAAATTTGAATTGAATTACCTCCCAAGAGAGCCTTGAGCTCTTAGAGTAAAACACATCATTTTCTCTTCTCTCCCCTGGGATAGTCAGCAGAAAGAATTCATCTAAATAGTTTACACGCATTTCGAAAGTGTTGTATCTACTGGACTTAGCTTTGTTGTTTGTGGAACCTTGCCAATATAAATGGAATATCTACGTTGCTTGTTAACTCAAGCACAATAGTGTTATATGGTATTACAATATGTGTATAAATTGTAACAATGAATGACTTTTGCTGATAGCTAACTTATAACCAATTTTCATTCGAACAAATAAGAGATTTTCCTCTTTTGCAAATTTAATTTTGAAACCGCAGTGTTTAATCATTCAATATTTATTGAGCAATTACTATGGAAACAACTTTGTATATTATAAAGTTCAGATATACACTATAAATGCTTGCCTTGTCCCTTGTCTCTGGATGAATTTGGATTGTCTGTATACTTTCGTATGTTTTGTAAGAACTTGCTTAAGCAATAATTAATTGAATTGAAATAAACACATCAGTAAGCAAATTCATTGTATACTCTGCTAGGGACTGTAGTGCGGGTTTAGTGTGTGTGGATTTCTGAATAGCTTTCCACTTGGGGGACTCTTGATTCTTTTTTTCAGACACAAATTTCATAAGAAAGCACCATAATTTTCTTTATTCTACTTGATGGCAAACATTTTGCTAATATACAAAAGATGAAAAAAATAAATGAGACCTCTAAAACCCTAGTTTTTCTTCTGCTATAATAAAAATGGTGATTTTTAGAAAGCAACACATAACATTTCATAATTTCTTTAAGTGTATTAAAAGGTTAAATTTTAACCTGGTAAGAGAATATTTTGCCACATTATTAAAGTGAAAGTATTTAAAGTATTTGCTATCTCTATCAGTTTTACTATAAATTCAAGTTGGTTTTCAAAAGCACATTATTTCTTACAAGTCCCAAAGGTATGTTTGTATATGTATGTGGGTTATCAGTCAGTCAGTAGGTTCTCTGTCCATCTTTACTTTGGAATTTCAAAGGATCTGAAATGAAAAATTTTTTTATTTCCATATATTTTATAAATAGGCTTTAAAATACCATCTTTGAGTATTTGATTTATATATATTAGGAAAATTGCTTATTTACTTATTGAATTTAGTTATCTTTTAAAGGAGTAATATAAAAGACCTAAATTACTGAAAAAAGCTTTCTTATTTAATAATGAATGAGTATTGGCCGAACTGGGAGAAATGTTTTATCTGTGGTTTGGTTTTGAATTGGTTAAGATTATCACTTGGAAGATGTATTGCTTTTTCAGATCAGATATAAATGGGTAAAAAGTAAGAAAGAGCTGTGCAGTATGTAAGTTTCTGTGAATATTTCCTGCATTGGGATTCATCAGAATCTGTTGAGCCAGTATTTCCTGCTACTATACTAAACTTTCATATCCCAGAGTATTTTCCTCTGTGCTTTGTATATCTCATCTGACTTTTGTGTCTTAGCAACTTGTTTTCCTTCATTTTATTGAGTGTGTCACTTCTTTTTCATTCCTGTATCCGGATCTGTCCTGGTCATCTTCTGCTTTGACTGCTGCTACTTCCTTCCATTGATCCCTTGGCTTCTAGCATTGGCCTGGCCTATCTGATGTGTGTTTACCAAGGTTATCTCTTTCTCCTGCTCCTACAGCTTTAGCTTCTTACCTCTATTTTGCCCCTATCAGCTTTTTGTCAGATATTCTTAATCCTTATTAGGAGCTTTCTTATATAAATTCATCCTCATAATTAAAATAAAAATCACCTCTTTTAATATTTCTGTATACCCCACATCCATTTAATCATTCTTCTCAAAAGAACTCTTTAAGGAAAACAGAACGAGATGGGGTCAGTCTTTATTACTCTTTCTTCCCCTATCTTTAACCTCATACTTTCACCAACAGATTAGGTACACAATTCAAAATACATTTCTTCTTTCCAATCATAATCTTCTGCGCTATATAATCAAAGTGATTGCACATTTAATTTTTGAGGACTGAAATTTTCCTCTTTTTTTCCATTTTTATGTTTTCTGAAAGTAAATTCTCAACTGACAGTTAACTATCCTAATGGAAACAATGGTATATAATACAAAGTTTTAGTTACTCTCTGTTTGATTTTAGAATACTCTCCCCCCCCCTTTATTTTTTCTTCAGTTTCTCTCCCCCCAACTTATTCTTCAATGACATAATTACTGTTCCTACTGTTAGCAAGGAGTGTCAGCTCTCAAGGAACATTTTTGATCATGAGAGCAAATAGGATGAAAATGATTATATAAGGTAGAAAGCAATAATGCAAAGAACCCCAAAATAACCACGTAATTGTTGCCTCTATCTCTGTTTTAAATATAGTTCTCTAAAGTGGAGATGGTATCTGTTTTTCCTAGCAAGTATAGTGTGGTATGTAAGTTACCAAAGTGATTCCTCGTTGATGACAGAACACTGAACTGTTGAAAGTGGAACAATAATTTTTTGTTAGCCAGTGTACTAAATTGGAGCTCATTTCCAATTCATTTATTCAGTCAGTTAATACTTACTGAGTACTTACAATAAAAATGTCAAAATCATCTATGAAATTTTGTTACACATTTATTGAATATAATCAAATACTTAATATGGAAATATATTTTTATATTTTTCTCTTAGAGGTTTTTTTCTTGATGGATCAATCAGGTTATGGGATAAGACTTAATTTAAATATGAGTCTGTTGATGTTTTGACCAAAGATACCTTCTTTTTGGTTGTTAAGAAGCTTTCATTAGGGATTATGCTCATGAAATAATTCAGAAGGATAAAGAAAAATATCAGATGGTTTCACTTATAGTAGGAACATAGGGGAACCAAACAAGGAATCAGGAAAAAAGAAAGACAAAAATAGCAGGCAAACTATAAATTGGAGACATTCAGCATGGGAGGGGGAGGGAGAGGGATCAAAATAGGGGCAGGAAGAGCACAAAAGACTAGAGGGATGGTTCATGGGTGACTTGGTGGTGGGAATTTTATGGGGACTACACCTGAGAGGAGAAATCAAATACTGTACAAAAATGAACAATGTTGTAAAAAATAGAAAAAAATATATTAAAATAATAATAATAAAAAAGAAGTCTTCATTGCTCTGGTGACCCTCAAACTGTGTTCTAGTTCAAGTCTCTTGCTTTTGAAATATTTTGCTTTTTCCCATGTGCTTTCAAGCCTCTACCTTCCTTCTAATGATGACTCTTCAATGAGGGACAGCTTCTTTAGTGATTGCTTCAGGGAACCCTTGTTATCTCTGCTGTATGGCCCTTTAGCTATCAGCCAAGAACATGGACACCTTCTTTTTCCATTGATGTCAGCTTTCCTGGAAAATTCCTTGGTGTATCTGTAGTGACTTCAGTTTCCCACTTAATTTATATCTGTGATAATTATTTCTCTCCTGAAGCTAGCAGACAATTCTCACCTCTTCCTTAGGTATATCACAACTATGCCAAGCATCTGAAGAGAGACAATACTTTCCTAAAGTCAGTATATTGTATTTCTTATTGATATCATTGGCTTGGGACAAGTCCACTTGTAAGCTGCCAGGGAACTATAAATATGGCTTTTGGTCAATACCATTACTATTTTGTCCTTTATTTACAATAAAAATGAAAAAGGAGTAAAAGTAAAGGATTCCTGGTTGAGTCTTGGTAAATTGGAGCATGGTTCTACCTGGGCTTTGGTTTGAGACTTTCCATTGTATACCTTTCTCACTAGTTGCCTAGCCTGTGCAAGTGATGGAATGAATCTGCATTTTGTCATCTACAAAATGAGGACGATGATATCTATTTCTTATGGTTGAAGTGAAGAAAAAGTGAGATAATTTTTATAGTTTTTCTTGCACTTTGCAGATATTTGCAAAGGCTGGTACTATTGTTCCTTCACTCCCACCTTTACCTCCCCATCCCCTGCCCCCCACTCCTCTTCCAGTTATCACATGACAGGAATCAACAGTGTCTTCAGTGAATAAGGGAGCTAAACATGTGAAAAGTTGGATATCAGGTTTGGCCAGTAATTGTACTAGTAATAGAGATCTTCCTTGGTGTGAGATGAGTAGGAAGTAGGAGGAGCTCTGGGGCAAGGTGCTGATGGCATAAAAGTATGTTATATCTCTTGCTGCTGATTGGTCCTTGTCTCATAGTTTACCTATACCTGGAATAACTACTGGAAACAATTTTGTTCTGTTATGTTATAATGTAAAACTAGGTAAAAAGTAAGTCTTTTTCAGTCTTCTAATTTTCTAAGAAAGTATTTTCTCTATATTCTTTTTCTCAGATCTTTACATATTGTTCTTTGGTGAATTGGGGGATGTGGTAGGAGGGAATGAAAAACAGTCACTTCTTATTTCAACTGTCCTTATTCTGAGTATGGTCTTAAAATTCTAATTCTGTCCTATTGGACCACTCCAAAGAGGAGATCTAATACAAGGGGACAGGCAAAGAGAGAGCTTTAAAATGTATTTTAGACCATTTCCCTTCAGAAGGCAGTTCCTGACGCCCACTGAGGGAGCTGAGGAGGCTTTATCTTGAAGGTTGCTTATTCTCATAGCCCACCCTCACTTGCATGCCAGCGCTCTGGAGCCTGTCATTCTAAAATCCCCTTTTGGGAAAGATTTAGTCAAATTTCAGATTATAGGTCATTCATAGTAAATGTTGTTTTTTTCTTTCAGTATCAACCCTTTAGGCAAAGAGAAAAATATATAATAACATTTTTGATTGATAGTATGTTAGTGTTCTATTACTGTATATAAAATCACCATAAATTTAGCAACTTAAACAATAGTGATTTGTTATCTTACTGTTTCCATAGGTTAGAAGTCCAATTACTCAGCTGGGTTCTCTTTGTGACCTTACAAGGCCAGAGTCAACTTGTCAGCCAGGTTGAATTTGGGTTTCTTTTCCAAGCATATTCTTTATCAGCAGATCTCAGTTCCTTGCAGCTGTAGGACTGCGCTACCTGTTCCTTAGCTGGTTGTCATAGAGGCTGCACACATTCCTTACAACATGTTCCATCCTCAAGCAAGTAAGGATTCTTCTAGTCCTTCTCGTGCTTTGTATCCCTGGCTTGCTTTTCTGCTACCAGAAACCCTTTTTAAAAGTACTAACATGGGGCTTCCCTGGGGCCTCAACAGGTTAAGCACAGCACTATAAAGCTATCCAGAGCCACAGCAGCACGAGTTTGATACCTGGCCAGGGAGCTTCCCACGTGGCCCAGCAGACTTCTCCTGCCTCACCTGCTGTTCCCCTTGGCAGTGTACTTCAGTCTTTCTGCCTATTCTGCTTCCCACTCTGTCTCTGGTGAATCCTCTCACCACCCCACACCTCTGGCCTACACCCCAGCTTGTATGCATAAATAAATCTTTAAAAAAAAAAAGGACTAACATGATTAGAATAGGCCCTATTGGCTAATCTTATTTTGCATAATTATGGGAGTAATATCTCATCACTCATAGGTTTCACCTGCATTCACAGGAGCAAGAATCATTTTTAAAATTCTGCCTGCCAGATTGACTGAATAAAAAATTCTAAACTGTGATATTTATTTCCTTGTATTTTGAAGAAATTACTCCTTTACCTTTGCATTTAATAGTAGAATTGAGAAATGTGCTATTTTAAATCCTAGTCATTCATAAACTGTATTTTTTCCTCTAGAAATTTAGATTCTTCTCTGTTTAACCATGTTTTAAAAATTCACTGTGATTTGCCTTTGTGTGGCTCTTTTTTTTTTTTTTTTTTTTTTTCCTTTCATGGTACTACTAGGTTCTTGGTGTACTCTCTTAATCCCAGAGTAAGCCATTGGCTGTTCAGGATTGGGAAGGCCATCTGGGTGATTAATTTCTAAAGCATCCAACCAGCTTTGTTAGCCCATGTTCCTCCTTCCAGAGTATCTAGGGTCTTTTCATTCCCAGACTATTCCATGCTGTGTCCCGAGGAGCAGTTTATTTAATTTCTTGCATTTCTTTTTTCAGGGAGCTTCCATATTAGTTTTTCCTTAACCTTCAACATTAGATACACTCATTCACTCCTCCCTCTTCTAAAAACATTGACATCTCCATCTATTAAGTTTTCCTCTTCCTGTGTTCTTTATTATTGTGAATTTAACACAATGTTAAGTTCCTTTAGTGCTTTTTGGGCAGGAAGATTGGAAGGGAGCAGAATATAAATCCCACTTTCATTCTTTCATGGTGCTCCAGAAACCCTTCATTCTGTAATTGTTTAACCATAATTATTTAATCTTCATTTCATTATAAAATGCGGTGACAGAGGACCGCATTTTAAAGTCAATAAACAATTAAATGTACAGCATTGTGCTAAATACCGGAGAACCAGACACAAACAGCATTATCTGTGTCCTCAGCAAGCTTCTAGTGTTGATTTTGAAGAATACAAAGGAAAAGATCAAAGGGAAGACGCTAGATGGTTAACTATTATTATTACTGATTTAATTTTTTATTTATATGATAGACTGTTGAGTGCTCATTGAGTTAATCATGTTCTTTCAGATGAATTACTTAGGGGTATGTTTTGTACAATTTTAAAATAGGGTATAAAGTATTTAGTATGATTTCAATTATAGAGGAAAAATAGAAATGTGTGTAGAAAAATATTAAAAGAAAATGTAAACTCTGATATTAACAGGAATTTTTTCTAGATTATGGGATTATGGTGATTTTTAAAGAAAAGCATCTTTTGCACTGTAATTAAGATTGCCTTTCCCCCCATTTTCATCAGTTGTCACATTAACTAGTATCTAGTTAAATCTTTTAGAATATCAGTACTATTTCATTTCCCCATTTCGTGTCTGTTAGATTATTTGAAAAGGAATAAATATTTGTATAATGTGTGAAACTTACACCAAAGGCAATCCATTACCTCTGGTATAACGGCAGAGGCTACCTTTACAGTAATTCTGCATTTTCCTAAGGCTTAATACCATCATTTTAGCCACTGACTACCACCTTTTTTAACCATGTTATTTCTTATTGCCAGAAGAACTCTCCTGTTTTTTAAAAAAGTCAGGAAATAATGGATACAAGTAATATTTTATATAAAGATTATTGATAAATTGTCCTTTTAATAGAGGCATTTGTTTCAAAATCACACTAATGATGAAATAAATAGAATATTGAATCATTTCTTGGAATTTTTACTGATTTGGGCAGCTTAAAATGTTGCACATAAAATGGGTAACTACTGTTGCCAGGCGGATGACTGAACAGAGTGGCGGACTTTGACAGGAACCCAGAAAACAAGCCTGAACATTATAATGCTGGCATAACTGAAAACTCTTATGCCCCTATCACATGGACTGTGAGCTCTACTCTGAGAAAGTAGAAAGTTATGAGATGAGTTAGATCATTTAAATTACTGTACCCCAAAACTATTTTTTATAAAAATTGTCATTCATAAAATAGATTTAAGTAGCAATTTCTTTAACATTCAGTCAGATTACATAAGGAAAATATATCTGCATGTCATAGGATAGTATTTATTTTTAAGTTACTCTGTCTTACAGAACTTTTTTTCTTTAGTATCATATTAAGAAAATAAGGATATTATTTTGGTAGCATGTGAATTTTATCCTATTTAACAAGAGATCATTAAAATTGTGGTAAATTCATCACAAGAAAATTCACATGTAGTGCACCATATTAATCGTTTGAATAATTTTTGAAGCCATGCTTCATGAAAATACTGTGTACATAAATGTTCTTTTGGTATTCTTATGAAAACTTTCCAGATAAACCCAAAACATGTTTAAAGTTAACTAAGACGCATTGCATTCTTTTATAATTTATCTAAGAATGCATCATATTATGAAATTGTTTTCTTTATGGGACTTTATTTGGCGTGTACTATCAATGATTCTATTAACATTACTTGTAATGGAGTTTAAATATTATAATACTAAAATGTATATGCTTTAGATAAAAAAAAATACTAGAAGTAAAATTTCAAAACAAATAAAAACATTCTTGGAGTGTTTCCAAACCAAAGCATAGTCATGCCACAAAAGTAAGGAATCTTTCTTGAGTGAAGTTAATTACCCACAGGGTGCGTGTTGGTCACTCTTTAAAATTCTTATAAAAACAAAGAAATTAATTATCCAGTATAAAAACGAGTCATACTCTTTCTGGCAAGCATTCAATTAACTTTTTAGTGCTGGCTGTTTAATGTTGTTTTTGACCAACCATCCATTGAAAACTACTTTCCTTTGAAATTGGGCCTGAGTGGAAAACAGTGCTGTGTATCGCTGTTTAGATGGCCAGTTACATTTGATCATCAACTTTTTTCCCATGATCTTTGAATTCAATGGCTCATTCTATTTGAGACTCACTGGGAGGAATGCATTGAGCACAGTTATTTTATTTGTTTAGTATTTAACAGTGGGAGCTCTAAGATCTTTTGGGAATAATCAAAAAAATTCTTATGTTAGTATTTTACATTAAGACATTTCAGAAATGTCACAGCATTAAAAATTTTCACCTGATCAACTTAAGGCCTGTGACAATTACATTAAAAATTTTTCCCCAGAAAATAAATGCATTGCTTTTCATTTTGATATATTGACTGCATATATTGCAAATTTGATGATTTTATCATTTTGCCACATTGACTTTCTTTTTGAACGTACAGTCATGCATGTTCACACTCAAACTGTATTTTCTAAACCATTTGAGAGTAACTGCAGATATTATGACACTATACGTCAGCATGTATTTTCTAAGAACAAGAATATTGCTTCTACATAACCACAAGTCAACACACTTAGGAAATTTAACATTGATACAATATTGTCCAATATTGTTTCCTTCAGTTTTCTTAATAATGTTATTTGTAGCTAATTTTACTTCTCAATTCAGGATCTAGTCAAAGCTCACACACTGCATTTAAATTGAATCTTTTAGTATCCAACTAGTTCCTAGTTTTTTAGAAAATCTTTTTTTATTAATATATTTTTTGTTATTTATATATTTCACATTATAGTGTATTCTCTGTAGGTTACCCACCACCAATTCACCTGTGAACCATCACCATAGTCCCTTGTGCTCTTTTCTCCCCAATTTTAAGCCCTTATCCTCCCCCTCCCTCGTTGAATGTCTCTCTCTTATTTGGTTTCCCTAAATTCCTATTATAAGTGAAACCATTTGATATTTTTCTCTTTCTTTCTGGCTTATTTCGCTGAGTATGATCCCTTCTAGTTCTATCCATGTTGCTGTGAATTGCATGTGTTTATCTTTTTTGAATGCTGAATAGTATTCCATTGTCTATATGTACCAGTCTTCTTGATTCAGTCTTCTTGATCCAGTCATCTTATTTTTGGGCATCTGGGTTGTTTCCATATCTTAGCTATTGTAAACAGTGCTGCAGTAAACATATGGGTGCATATATCTTTTTGGATTAATGTTTTTGTGTCCTTTGGGTAGATTCCCAGAAGTGGTATTACTGGGTCATATAGAAGATCCATTTTTAGCAGTTTGAGGAACTGCCATACAACTTTCCACAGTGGTTGGACCAGTTTGCATTCCCACCAGCAGTGAAGGAGAGTTCCCTTTTCTCCACCTCCTCGCCAACATTTGTTGTTTCCTGTTGTTTCAATATATGCTATTCTCACTGCTGTAACGTGGTATCTCATTGTGGTTTTTATTTGCATTTCCCTGATTAAGAGGAATGTTGAACATATTTTCATATGCCTGTTGGCCATTTGCATTTCTTCTTTGGAGAAATGTCCTTTAAATTCTTCTGCCCATTTTTTTTAAAGATTTATTTTTATTTATGCATATAAGCTGGGGTGTAGGCCAGAGGTGTGGGGTGGTGAGAGGGTTCACCAGAGACAGAGTGGGGAGCAGCATAGGCAGATCTACCGAAATACACTGCTGAGGGGAGCAGCGGGCGAGGCAGGAGAGGTCTGCTGCACCATGGGGGAATCTCCCCGGCTGGGCATCAAACTTGTGCCACAGCTGCCGACAGCTCCACAGCGCTGCACTTAACCCGTTGTGCCACCAGGGAGGTTCTTCTGCCCATTTTTTGACTGGATTTTTTGCTTTGTTTTTGTTGAGTTGTGTGAGTTCTTTGTAGATTTTTGTGATCAGTCCCTTGTCTGTTGTATGGAGTGCAAAAATTTTTCCCAGTCAGTAGACTGTTTCTTTGTTTTGGTTAATGTCTCTTTTGCTGTACAGAAGCTTTTTAGTTTGATGTGATCCCAGCTGTTTATCTTTTCCTTCACTGTCTTTGATTTGGGGGATGTCTTTAAAACTGTTACTAAGATATATGTCATGTATTGTTTTGCCTACATTTTCTTCTATGTATTTTGTGGTTTCAAGTCTTATGCCCAGGTCTCTTATCCATCTTGAATTGGTTTTCATGCATGGCATGAGGTAGTAGTCTAGTTTCATTTCTGCATGTAGTTGTCCAGTTTTCCCAGCACCATTTGTTGAACAAACTGTCCTTGTTCCACTGCATATTCTTTGCACCATTATCAAAGATTAATTGTCCATATATGTGGATTGATTTCTGGGTCCTCTATTCGATTCCATTGATCTGTGTGTCCATTTTTGTTCCAGTACTGTGCATTTTGAATTATTATGGCTTTGTCGTATAGTTTGAAGTCTGGGAGGGTGATACCTCCATTCTCCTTTTTGGTCAGGAGAGCTTTGGCTATTCGAGGTTTTTTGTGATTCCATATGAACTTCATCATTATTTGTTCTATCTCTTTGAAGAATGTCATTGAGATTTTTATTGGAATAACGTTGAATCTGTAAATTGCTTTCAGTAGTGTGGCCATTTTGATAATGTTAATTCTTCCAATCCATGAGCAGGGGATATCTTTCCTTTTCTTTGTGTCCTCTTCTATTTCTTTTAATAACGTTTTATAGTTTTCTTTGTATAGGCCCATCACCTCTTTTGTTAGGTTATTCCCAGGTATTTGATTTTTTTTGTTTCAATTGTAAAAGGGGTGGTTTTCTTGATTTCCTCTTCTTTGGATTGATTGTTTGCGAATAGGAAGGCTACTGATTTTTGTGTGTTGATTTTGTATCCTGCTACTTTACTAAATTGATTGATTATTTTGATTAGTTTTTCTGTGGAGTTTTTAGGGTTCTTTATGTATATTATTATATCGTCTGCAAACAGTGATAGCTTTACTTCTTCTTTCCCTATTTGGATTCCTTGTATGCCTTTCTCTTGTCTTATTGCTCTGGCTAGAACTTCCGGTATTAATTTAATTATTAATTATTCTAGTAATTCAATAATTAGTAACCAAATTAAGTTGAATAACTAAAATAATTCAGGTCTATATTAAACTAAACCTGTTGGCTCAAGGAACACCATTGGCCACTGACAGTCACCTAGATTTTGGCCTAAAATGCATGGAAGAAAGTGGGGTCACAAAAAGGCATGTGTAGATCTTAGGTGAGAAAGGTCGTATTAGGTTAGGGAGATCTATAAGAGATCAGGGAGACCTATAAGAGATCAATAAAAGAATGTGATGTTTGATTTCACTCTGGTTCTGTAGAACAAATTAACAGCAACTTAGCAGAAATCTTTAATGTTTCATAAAACATTAAACCCTTCTATATTTGTGGCATACCCCCCCCCCCCACACACACACCCCCAAATTTTCTAAATCCTGCTATACTGCGTTTCCAAAGTTTAACCTTTGGCAATTTTGTAAAATCAAACAGAGGTTCTGGCCTATACAGAGTTCCACAAGTACTTACAGAATCTCTCGGGCTCATGGTGCAGGCATAATTATATCTCTTTGTTGCATGGTTGCCTTAGAGTTTCAGAGCCCTAATGGAACCTTTAGGAGATTGCTCTTGAATCCAGATCTTAAGCACAGAATTGTAATGCTAGTCAGATTATTTAAATCCAGTATTTCTTAAAATGTGAGATCCCTACTGGTGAGTGAGGTGGTGTGAGGTGAAAAACAAATGAACATTTTGGGTTATTTTCTATGCATATTGTTTTAATATAAATTTAATGCATAGTATTTTAATACATATTTAAAATTATGGTTAATATAAGGTTTTGATGATTTCACAGGTATTATTGCTTAGAACAAGGGTAAAGTGGGTATGTAAGTTAAAAATTAGCTGAATTTTAAGAGAGAGGGATAACAAATCAGATGTTATGCTAAAATTGTAAAATAAATCGAAAGGTCAGATATTTAGGAAATAATTGACTTAGTGGAGCCACACTCAGAAAAATGAAAAGGTAAGTAGCTTTCCCAGAGTTAGATAGGTGATTTGTAATAGAACCTTATAGCACCTCATCCATTGTCCGGAACACTGTATACCTTGCCTTTTATTCATTGATTATATCTTAGGGAAAAAAATACAGTAAGTTATTTAGTACTGGCTGTTTTTTCCAAAGTGCTGCTGTTTCAGACTCCCTATCAGGTTTCCCTCTGTCTCTCTTCATAAAAGGAATATTAGTTTCCTGTCCCCCGCCCCCACTTTCTACACTTGTTGTATTCTGCTTTGCTCTACTTTTTAAAATTAGAAAATAGATTGCTTCCAGCTTTATTCATACCAATGGGAAGGAAAGTTTCTCTGAATGTCTTCTTTCTACCAGCTCCTTTTTTCCCCCCTATAATATTCAGTATGTTAATCATTTTGTTTGTTTGGATATATGGGTGGTTGTTTTAATTTGGGGAGCACAGAATTTTTTTAGAGCTTAGGACCTTTATAGTTAATCACTGGTTTGTCCTCTTAAAGGGTTAAATACTTACATTAGAAAAATATTAAATAAGGGCCTCCCAGGTGGCGCAGCAGTTGGGCGCTGCGCTATGGAGCTGTGGGCAGCGGACATGCAGCGGAGATGTGAGTTCCATGGAGATGCGAGTTCCACACTGGCCAGGGAGAGTCCCACATGGCGCGCAAACCTCTCCTGCCTCTGCCACTGCTCCCCTCACCAGAGCAGTGTATTTCCGTAGATCTGCCTTTTCTGCTCCCCACTCTGTCTCTGGTGAACCCTCTCGCTGCCCCACGCCTCTGGCCTGTACCCCAGCTTGTATGCATAAATAAATCTTTTAAAAATATATATTAAATAAAAACCAAATCATATTGTATTAATTAAGGGTAAAGGTAAGCTACAGTAATTAAAAAATGGGGGTGGGGGCAAGTGAGCTGTGGTTGAACCTAAGAGAATAGTTCCATTTTCCATTTGTAACAGTGTGGCTAGTCTAGGCTTATAGGACAGCTCTCTTTACAAAGTTTTTTTTTTTTTAATTTTTTAAAGATTTGTTTATTTATGCATACAAGAACTGGGATGTAAGCCAAAGGTGTGCGGTAGTGAGAGGATTCACCAGAGACAGAGTGGGGAGCAAAACAGGCGGATCTACTGAAGTACACTGCTGAGGGGAGCTGCAGGCAAGGCAGGAGAGGTCTGCTGTGCCATGTGGGAAGCTCCCTGGCTGTGGATCAAACTCGTGCTGCAGTGGCTGCAGATGGCTTCATAGTGCTGAGACTTAACCTGTTGCCCCACGAGGGAGGACCCTACGAAGTATTTTAGGGACTTGGGTTCTTGTCATTTTACAACTTAGTTGTCCTGTAAAAATGTTTGTCTACATGGTAAAAGCTGAGTTATTACCAGTGATGTGTCCCCAGATCCAAAAAGACTTGTTTTCACTTGGAGATGATTCACAAATAACATGCTGCTCTTCATGCTCACTCAAGCCGTAGCACCCAGTAACGTGGCCGTGTCTAGCCTGAAGGAAGACTGTGAAATGTAACCTCTGACTGAACAACTCTAGGTGTCCAGGAAGCATGTGAGAACTAGATTAAGGGGCAGCCAGAGCAGTGCCACGTTCATCTTTTCAATATATTTATCTCCCAGCCAGGCTTCTTCATTAAGAAGGTGGTGTCTCTTAGTTTGAAAGCTGCTATTATGATAATGTGGAGCCATGAATGGTTTTTGCAAGAGAGTAAGCTGATTTGTGTTGTAGAACAACCACTCTTATTAAAGTGGTGTGGAGGATGCATGGAAGCTGAGAAAAATGATTAGGAGAGGAACTGGTAAAGTAAGTTCTGTGATAATCAGCAAAAGTTGGTAAAGATTAAACTAATTCAGTGGCAGCAGAAATAAAAATGAGGGGGAGGGGGTCCCAATCAAGAGAGATGTTAGTTAGAAACAGTAACAATTTATAAAGTAATCCGTAAAATTTCCCCTTTGCCCACCATGCAGGTACTTCCCCGTCAAAGCCTTTGTTCTGCATTTCTTTGTTCTGTTTTAACTTCACTGTTCCCTTTCTTCCCATCCCCATCCCTTCTGTTTATAAATAGACATACAGATTTTTTTTCCCAAAGCAGGGACCACAAACACAAATGCCTTCCAGAACCAGGAATTAATGAAAATAATTAAAGGGTTTGGAGTGGGGTGGGGCTCTTTGACAAGAGAATGCTTTTTCCATCTGAAGGGGGGCTTAGCTCAGCTGATTATTCCCACACAGGAATGCAAACAAGTTCTATGTTGCCAGGGTTTTCATTTTTAAAAGCAGAAACTACAAATTCAGATTAATTGAAATCTGATTTTTAAAAATATTGGTGAATCAGTGGTGGGTAACCTTTGGGGAATACACAACAATATAAAAGATATAAATAATAATAATGATAATAATAAATGAATAAATAAAAAAATCGGTAATTTTAAATACCTTAAATTTTAGCAGTAGTTATTTAATGGGTTGAATGTGACAATTAAATGAGTTAGTAAATGAAAAGTTCTTAGCTAACACCCTATAAATGTCATCTGTCACTGCCTACCACCCTCATTGTCTTTATCCCCACCCTTATATCTAGTAAATATGGGTTACTGAGAGCTGCGGAAGAAAAATAAAACCAAGCCTTTTCTCTATAAAGCATCTGGGTGACTCCACATTACCAGAGTCACAAAGCATATAATGAGACAGAAGCTAATATCAAACATTTTTCAAGCCACAGAACCCTTTCTTCAACTTGGAAGTCTGATGTGTAACAAAGTTTAATTTTTATTTGCTCTGTTTGATATGGTTATGGATAGTTGAAGAGAGCAGTGGTTCTCAAAGTTTAGCATTCTTCAGAATCACATAGAATGTTTATTAAAGTACAGATTTCTGGGTGCTAACTTGAGCGTCTGAGTCTTTGGGTCCCAGGTGCTGCTGCTGCTGCTGGGATCTATGAGGGACTACAGCTAAGGACTACAGTTAAGAGGTTACAGTTTTATATATCAAGAAACTTTCTTTGAAAGCAAAAGAATCTGAGAAGGGTTACTTCTTAGCCACAACTGTGGCTGTTCCTTCTTTATTGGAGACCTTTGGTCTTGAATGTGTTTTATGGCCTAGATCAAGGGTGATCTACTGACCAGCAGCATCACCATCACCCAGAGTTCATGGGCCCCCTTCTAGATCTATCGAACCAAAATCTCTTGGGGGCTCAGGATCAGTATCACATTGTTTGCAGGTAGTTTTTATCGCGCGCTAACAGGTGGCGTGGGCCATTTTTGCTAGTTTTTTAAGTATAAAAAAAAGTATAAAAATAAACATATTTATACGTTACCCGCATTCTACCGCTAGTCTATAAAAAACGTATTAATACGTGTCCCGCGCTCTACTACCAGTCAAGGTAAAACGTATAAATACGTTTCCCGCATACAATGTGTATTTATAAAAGCTCTTGATTGATTCTTACATGTGCTAAAGTCTGAGTATTGTTGGCTCTACTCTAAGTTGGGGATATTTTAAGAAATTCTCCATATATGGAACTATGCTAACCACTTTTAGGACTTGAACTCTACCACTCAGAACAGCATGTCTGCTAAATGAACGACCGTGATACTACTAGAAACTTCCCTGACCTTCACTGTATTGGTGTAATTGGATGAACTGCTGTATCAGTTAATAACTGTATTTCAGAAATGTTTCAATTTATAGAAAATATGGTGGGAAAGCAAATCATGTAGAACATGATCAATAAAATTTTAGAAATATTAATTGTGTCTAATAGTCATATATAAAAGCAAAAGGAAACTAAGATTGTTTAGTAGTGTAACGTATGTCAGATACTTTATTAGGCCCCTTTTAATTCTCATAACAGTGAGGAGAATTATCACTACCAAGTATTCATTTGCAGAATAGGAATCTTCTAGGAATTGTTAGTCAGGATTTGAATTCAGTATGTATGACATAAATCCTATACTTTTTCCACTCTATGGTAGTAACAATTTTCCGGAGTCCTTGGAATTCTTTAATCTTCTTCTTTCATTGAGCACTTACAATTTTTATAAATACTGGAAAATTGGGGAACATGTGTTTCCATTCCTGATGTAACTACAGTTATCAGACTTGAGAATTGCTCTCTAGCCACTGTGGCCAGGACTCCTATCTGTTGCATACCCAGCTTGCTTTACTTCTTGACTACATTTTTCTAATCCCTGAAGGCATTTGGCTTGGGACCAGTGCTAAACTGTGCTTCAACTAGGAGTCATAGTCACTGGAATAATTTTGTCATCCAGAATTCTGAAATCATGGCTATTAATGAACTGTTACTTTCTATATACGTTTGTTTTGGAAGAAATTCTTTATACGTATCACGAAAGATATTGTGCTCATTATCTCATTATTCAGGAAACGTGTCTTTGAGGGATTGAGATGGAAAATAGTGCACCTTTAAGTACAATAAGATGTGATCTTGATGCTGTCTATAAAAACTAAACCAAGTACAATTAGAAAAAAAATCTTGGGCCTTCCTGGTGGCGCAACAGGTTAAGTCTCAGCACTATGAAGCTATCCTCAGCCACTGCAGCACAGGTTCGATTCCCGGCCAGGGAGCTTCCCACATGGCACAATAGACCTCTCCTGTGTCACCTGCTGCTCCCCTCAGCAGTGTATTTCAGTCGCTCTGCCTGTTTCGCTCCCTACTCTGTCTCTGGTGAATCCTCTCACCACCCCACTCCTCTGGCCTATACCCCAGTTCTTGTATGTATAAATAAATAAATCTTTAAAAAAAGAAGAAAAAAATCTTAATGGTAATTATATGAATAGGAAATAGCATGATATACTTGAAAAGAAAAACAATTTAGGATACTTTGGTTCTGGGACCTGCAAAGTGACTGACTAATTCTATAATTTCAGTAACTTTAGTAGATCTTGATTCCATCTGTCAAATTAGCATTGAATGACCTATCTCTTCCGGTTATAAAAGTTACAGTTTTCTTAATTTCTGGAAATATACAGTTAAGTATAACATAGAAACCTTCTGAAATCTTTGGGAATTGGCAGTTATCCCAGTTGGAAACTTAAGTATACAGCAGAGCTAATACAAACAGATCAATTAATACCCCCCCCCCACTCCTCACCCCAACCCTCCCATCCCCACATATCCAAATCCAGTCCAACAGTTACTTGCCAGGGGCTTCTCCTGCCAGTTTAGAACCTTTTGGCTGTAGAGATGCTTTTTGGGGAGTGAACTGCATCCAATGTGATTTTTCTTTCTGAGTTGGGCCTCAGAATGCCCACTGTTAGTTACTTTCACTTATTCAAGTTTTGGATAGTAATGAAATAAGAAAAAAAAAGTTTCTTTTGAATGCAAGATAAACGTGAGGCTTTTTTAAAAATATATATATATTTTTGTTGTTGTTATTTATGTGTTTTACATTTTGTATTCCCCTTGGGTAACCCAGCAATTCACTCGTGATCCATCTCCGTGGTCCCTTGTGTTCTTTTCTACTCCATTTTGTGCCCTTATCCTCCCCTCCCCCACCCACCCCCCACCTCCCCTTACCCCCACCCAATGAGTGTCTCTCTCCTATTTGGTTTCCTTATAGTCCTGTTATAAGTGAAGCCATTCGATATTTTTCTCGTTCTTTCTGGCTTATTTCACTGAGTATGATCCCCTCTAATTCCATCCATGTTGCTGCAAACTGCATGTGTTTATGTTCTTTGAATGCTGAATAGTATTCCATTGTGTATATGTACCACATCTTCTTGATCCAGTCATCTATTTTTAGACATCTGGGTTGCTTCCATACCTTTGCTATTGTGAACAGTGCCGCAGTGAACATACGGGTGCATGTATCCTTTTGTATTAGTGTTTTTGTGTCCTTTGGATAGATTCCCAAAAGTGGTATTGCTGGGTCGTATGGAAGCTAAACATGAGACTTTCACATAGCCACTAATTCAACTATTTTCCCTTGCTTATTCTAGAGACTATCTGGTATCCCTTTTCTACCACTTTAGCTGATAAGTAATAGAAATACAGATATTAGAAGCATGTTCCCCATGCTCAAAAGGTTGCCAATGCAGTTATTATGCCATAGTATTTTAAGATGAACACTTGGAATCCTTTTCTATGGGGATCTCACCACCTGATTTACAAACCAATCTGTATAAACACATCTTCTGCTTCATTGGTGTTCTTTATTTCCCCTGGAGTCCTTCTACCTCAGGACACAAATGGTTATTACCTGTGCCAGGTATACTTTTTTGCCCTCTTGTCAAATTATCCTACTGATGAGTTGTGACAGTACTAAAAGTGTGACAGTCAGACATTTATGCTTCTAATATGACGTAATACACTGCATCAACTTATGAAGTGTTTTTGCCAAATAAGTTAAGCTTGACTGTAATTAAGACTTTAGATACAGCTAAATGTTTATAGTAAATGCAGAGGACAGAGGAACAAGTGCAGTGGTACTATAAAGAGAGAAGCAACTAAATCCAGAATGAGATATTCTGCAAAACAAATGACTTTGCAATTAAATAGCATGAAAAAAAAAAGAGGAGAGAAGGAACTATTATAGCTCAAAAGAGACTTATGTAACGTATCAATTTATTGCAACATGTGGTCTTATTCTAGATAGTGATTCAAAGAAGCTAACTAAAAAAAGATAGTTTTGCAATATTTGAGGAAATTTAAATATGAATAGTGTACTAAAATTCTTATTAATTTTACTAGATATGATAATGCTAGTGTGGTTATACATGTTTTTAATGTCTTTTCTAATAGAAATATTTGTGAAAGTATTTACTGGTGAAATAATAAGCTTTCTGAAGCTTGTATTAAAATATACCATGGGTAAGATGAAGAAACAATTTCTTATTCTTCCTCATTCCTAAGAGGCTTATGTCACCTCCTTGGGGATCCTTGATTAGAGCAGATGTTAGCTCCAACCTATTAATTTTGGTCACTTCACTGTTTATTTTATAACAGTAATCATTTAGAATTTGTCTATTTATTTATTGTTTCTCTTACTGTAAACTATGGAATCCAGAAGGACAGGGACCATCTCTGATTTACCACTTTATGCTAAGAACCCAGTACAGTGTGTGGCACATGGTATGCTTTTAGTAAATATCTGTCAAAAGAATAAAGAAAGAAAAATTGATTTCATATGTTTGCATTTCAGTGTTTCTGCACTTGGTCTTAAGGCTAAGAAGCAATTTGCATTTCAGTGTTTCTAAATTTGGGATTTCACTGTAAGTCCTTAGAATGTCTTTTAAATGTCTAAAGCTTTTTACTTTCTTTACCCTTTTTGGAGAGAGAGTAGGATGAGAACAGTAAATGCTGCCTGAGATTTTGTACTTGAGAACTCAAATATGAGATAAATATGGACACTTTAAATAGTAGTTCTTTAATGGTATTGAAGGTAGCAAAAAGTTTATTGTTAAATCATTGACCCATTAGGTGTTCCTGATATGCAATAAACATGTCCTTACATGTACCTATCTTACCTATATGGTTATCACACATTCTCCCTCTTCCTCGATGCTCTAACAAAATATTGTAGTCATTGCTTGTACTTTTTTTAAATGAAAAATCTGTTGCTTGTACTTTGCTTTTACTTTCCTGTAGGCCCAAAGTAACTGCTATAAGGAAGAGTAGCAAGTGATATTACCTAATGGCATGTGCTTTAAAGGAACTATGGAAATGTGGGAGAGGGGAGTGTTTAGTCTAGATGCAAAATGATGAGAGGATTTAGTCCGTGTTGGGACAATTCCACCTGTGGTATAAGGAAGCAATATTCTCGGAGATTTAGCAGATGAAGGAAGCATTTAGAGAACACCTTGGACACATAGGAGAGTCCACTAAGGATGGATTGTGAATTCCAGAATGCATAGGCTGGGCACGATGGGAGACTGGGTTAGATTAGGGACTGGGAAACCATACAGGAATCAGAATGCAGGTGATGAAGGCTTAGCTTCTGAATTGACCAAGGTAAAAGGGATGTCAGTTTTGATTTTCTCTTAGAAGAAGTCAATCTGTTATTTATAGGCTCTGTATTTGGGCTCTTCCACCATTTGGTTTCTCCCACAGTTTGTGGCAGTAAGGTGGATAGTAAACCCAGGGGAGGGGGCAACCCTACCAGGAACTCAGTAGTCCTTGCTTTCATTTTGCACAGTGAGCTGTCTCAGTTTTACTTCACCAGTTCCTATGAACAAGTCATATGGCCTTTTCAACCAAGCCTCAGTGTTTTCACCTGTAAAATGGAGATAAGTTCAGCCTTGTAACTATTTAAGATTTAGAGATACTGAACTCCAGTAGGGACTTGGATTATGGTAGATGCTTAATGGTATTCTCTCTCTTTCTCTCTCTCTCTCTCTCTCTCTCTCTCTCTCTCTCTCTTTCTCTCTGTAAGTTTTATGTAGTTCTAGTCCTTACTCATACCTCATACTCTATAATGATTCATTCATTTGCTGATGTTATCCTTTACACCCCCACTCCACACATACACATATATGAAATGCTTTGTTTATTTGTTGGGTTTTCTCTCCCTCTAGATGAAAGCTGTGGGTGTATTGTATGATCCCAGTCTTTGTTTATAATGGTGAGCTTTTCATGCTGTTCATTTTGTTCTGAGATATGAATGATAAAATGTATTTCTAGCTGTCTTATCCCAAATAAAGTCATATTGATTTTTGTGTAGTATATAGTGAAATAGAAAATAATCTCCTGGTGTCTATTCTCTATTATTCACAGAAACAATTTCTAAAGAACAGGTCTGCATTTGTGCAATATAAATGTCTTGTTTACTTGGTATAAATTTGCATTTTTAAAGCATAATGGAGATAAAAAATCACAGGTTAATTGTTCTTAACATAATATGGCTAAATCTTTAAAATAAAATTTTTATTTCAGTGAAGACTTTTTTTTTTTTAATAAAGCTTGTTATACCAAATATTTTAAGAAAATTTTGTAGCAAAAAATTAGTGGAACTTCTGTCATTTTAGTTAATAATTTTAACAATTGTGATTTATATTATATCTAAAAAGCTATTGCTAGTTTCTCAAATCTTAAAGTTAACTGACCTTCCATTTGAACCCAACGTGATGTAAACATTTTCTTGAGATAGCAAGGGGCCAGGTCCAGCCAATCTGGAGGATACTGGTGGTGTTCTGTCTGTAGAAGGGAAGTTGGAATCCCTGGGTAATTTAGGAGCTCTTTTTTTAGATCAGAAACTGCCTTAGTATGTATTCCTTAATTTCTCTTTGGCTTTGTTAACAATGCATACTATTTCTTTTGGGAATCTAATTAATAAAAGGCATAATTAACTTTACTTTGAAGTAGAAAGCAGTTTCATTTGGTACTTTTTCTGTCCCTTACACTCTATTTGGTTGCTAAGGAATGTAATGTATTTATATTTAAGTGCCTGGGGTTGAAGTTATTGCTCTACTGCCTTTAACAATTCTTAATGTGCTGTTACTTATCTAAAATATTTTGTTCAAAACTAAACTAAGGATTGTATCAACTCCCTTTGACAACTCCCCCACCACTACCCGTCTTTAAAAATTTCTGAGATGTACAGAGCAATGTTTTTCAGACTTTAGATCAGACCCATTCATTAATAGTTGTTAAATCAGTTTAGTCAGTTGAAATCAGCATTTAAAAAAATTAGTAGAATACGTCACTCCTAGTGAGATAGTTACTATTTCCTGACACTTTTGTTGTGCTTATATATATATACACACATATATATAATTTTATGACATATAAAAGCATATATGTATGCATATGTAAGTGTGAAAAATATAAATATTTTTTACTGTCAAAGGTTAAAAACTTACTACAGAGAATATTTTAGATAAAGGCTTTATATTTTTGCATGTGTCCATTTTAAAATCTGAACTTTAAGTTATATGGCTGATACTACTGTTAATTGAATATTTAGAACAAAACTTGAAAGATGGTGAAGTTTTGTAAAAAATAAATTTTTTAAAGTGATTTTTATTTTCTCATTCTGACATTGTCAAATAATAAAAAACTGGAATGCAAGAACTAAGAAAATATCATGCTGCTTTTACTGAGGAGCTTGAGTTAGTTAGCACATACATTGAACTGCTTATGGCCATAAGGTTCTATCTCCAAGAACTCACAAGTTTTTGTCAGGGGTCTCTTGAGGTAGGGTGGGGGGGTGTGTGTGTGTTCTTTTTTTTTTTCCCTCAAAAATAGTGGCATGGTTACTTAGTAAATTCAATTCTTAGTACTCAAATGCAAAGGAATTTTAAAAAGAAGTATTTTGCACTGAGACTGACAGATTTCTCAAGGCTTTAACTTATTACTTTTTCTTCAAGAATTTCCCCCTGCTCATTAAGTAAACAAACTATCATTGAACAAATGTTAATTGTTAAAAGACTTTGCATTAGCTTTATATTTGGGTCCTAATATCATAGATAACCTTTATTGCCTTTTTCTAGAACCAGGGGAGGAAGAATTTGTGAGTTTTAAACGTGTGGTGATTTTCCATTATAAAATTTGTAGTATCTAAATCTCAATCCTTCATTTCTCCAAACCTTTCTGTTTTCTTCTATAGAACATAAATGATAATCAAGATATACTTCAAGTATCAGGTAGATGGCTCAATATCTGATTTAAAATAATCTGGTACTCAAATCCCCAAGACATTACAAACCACAGTGTGCTGATTAATAGTGTGGGGCACAGTGTTTTATGTTAAGTACTATTTGGATAAAAGGATAACATAACTGAGATTATTGCCTGGTGATTGAAACTTGATTGTTGACTCAAAACAATTGTTGTACTTAGTTCTCACTTTTGCTTAATGTTTAAAGCAGATGGCCATCAATTCCTTGGTCATAGTTTATTATTTAGTTATCAGTGTGTCAGTGTATATTTTGAGTGCTACATGCCAGTTTTACATACCAGAACATATAAAAAGTGTTCTGTTTTCCAGTAGTATCACACAATAATAATCCTGCTCCTTGAAACATTTAGAAACCACTTGGAGTTCATTTTGTCTCAATCATGTATCACTTCAGAGAAAATAAAAACAGATTCCAATGCATAATTGAAGCAGTGTATTGGCCTGTACTAAGTGATAGGTTTATTGGAAAGCTTGTATCGTCCAGTGAATGCATTAAACCACTTAGTAACCTCAGTTTCTTTAGTATGCATAAATCTTCCTTAGAATATTTCTAGTCTACCTACCAGTTAATTTTCTCCTACTGTCTTTACTCAAAAATTTTTATTTCTGTATGAGTAAACAAAAGTTGTTAAAATAAACAATTATGTTTAAATTGTTATGATTATGACAGAAATCTGCAGTAGCAAAATAGTTCAAATTGAAAGCTGACATTTTGTATCATTGATTCATGGCACCCTTAAAAAAATAAAGACTCATAAGAGCAGGGTATCAGATAAATTTAAAATTGCTTTGTATCATATCTTTAATAATAATATGTAGGTATGTGTCTGTTAATTAATCTTTTTGTTATCCTGTATGCGTGTGCACGTGTGCATGTGTGTGTGTGTGTGTGTGTGTGTGATGAAAATGGATTCCTTTGGAGGGAAAGCTTTGTTTTCTCTAGTATTACTTGTAAAAGGCTAATTTTTATTTTTCAAGTGTTTGCTCTATCTTTATTTAAAATATTCAAAACAACCTTAATTATTCGTAAGTTAGTGTTACTCTATTTGCTCTATAGCAAAAAAACCTTTTTCTCTTCCAACTCTCTTTTTTATAATAATTTCCAGTTACTTTAGTTTTCATCCTGAATATGGTAGTTGGTACATGATACATTTTTTAAGATTACCTTCCTCTTTTATAAATACCAACACAGTATGCATTCCCTTCCCCAGTTGTTTGACTCATTATACAAATACTGTTTTTGATAGTGCATTGTATTGGAATGAATAGGGAAAGAATTTTGCACACATCACTGACTTTTTTTTTTTTACAAAGACTAAGATTATTTATCTCAAATAAGAAATTCCTATAGAGCTAACACTTGAAGTAATAATGAAAACTTTTTTTTTTCATTTTTGAAATATTGAAGCATTCCAAGGTTCTAGGAATTTTATAAGATTTGATAGAAAAGAAAAAACTGTTGAACTTTGCAGTTGACAGGATTTCGGCTATAATTTCATGAAAAAAAATTCTTTGTGAGTACTCTTAATGCCATTAAAAAGAAAACATTCAACTTTTTTACTATCAACATCAATAAATTTGACCATATCATTCTTAGCACTTATTTACTTCTGTACGTGGTATTTGAGAGAGGAGAGGAAGAGCAGAAAGCTCAAACTTTTTTTTGATAGAGTATGACAAGTTTGTTTCATTTTCTGCTAATATGATGAGAAAATATATTGGAAAAAAATACTGAGGAATATTACAGTTCTCTGGCATCCTGGTTTGATTTTAAAATATATATGAGTAGTCTGAGCTTTTTGTCCTGCAAGGTAGCTTGTCTGATCTGGTATGTGCACTACATGTGTCATTTAGGAATTTGAAATTCCCTGTTGAGCCTCACTTGTTAACTCCTGTGACCTGCCTATCAAACAATAATACACATAGAAGTCAAGCGTGTAGGTCATTTACACTTTTTTATGGGATATGTCTGCCATTTTCCCTTTAACCTTTTCAATACTAAACCTGTTTCTTTAGGTAGAAGAGTTCACTGTCTTAGTAGTAGCCCTACAAGCAATCAATGTTCTTCAAAAATCTAGTGTTTTTTTCTTTTAAAATATGTACATTACAGAAAAACTGGAAAGTAGAAAAATGCATACAACTGGCCCATCCAGTGTGGCACTTTATTTATTTATTTATTTATTTATTTATTTATTTATTTATTGAAGGCGGGAGATTACTTTTAAAACTTAGAGGAAAATCCCTAGTTCTCTGACACAGTAATCATTCTGTCATAGGATGCAAATTTGCTCAAATCTCGTTTAAAAGATAAGCTATTCAGGCATTATAGGTTGCTAAAGATTCTATTTTTGGAGTAATCATGTCAATTTAATACTGATATGTCATGTGAAAACACAAACATGTTTTCAAGAATGAGAAATACCCTATATTCAAACTGTGTAAATAAATTTTCAAAATCCATTTGTTCAAACATGTGGAACACCAAATTTTAACCTTCCAGAGACCGCCCAGATATTAACTGATAATCTAACCTTGTTTCCTGTGAAACCTTGGGATAAAGCACCTGTTATTTTTATTAGTTTTAGGCTTCATATACGTGTCATTGACTAAAGTTGTTGTTTTTATTGATCTTTTGAAGAATTGTGTTTCTTACATGTTTAGTCATAAAGTTGAACAAGTAAATTCATGTTTCTAGTACCAGTACTTGCCTATGTAGGAATCCCTTGGTTGCAGACAAGGCAAGGTGCTGGCTTATCTCCTCAGTTTAGACTTTCCATCTTGCTTAATGTTCATCTTGGCTACATTGTAAAATAAAAAATAAATGTGTGTGAATATATTTTGCCAGTGATTTGGAGATTTTAAGCTTCTTTTATAAGCCTATAAGATTATATAGGTATGACTTTTTCACATTATGTCACCATGAATAATAATTGCAATAACATAAAGTTATCTTTGAAAACCAAAATATTTTACTATCTTATCACCTTGATTAGTTTTAGGTAATGTAGACTCAAAATCTTCCATGATTGACCAATAACTAGTTTCCAAAATAACTGTTCTCTCTTTTACCAGCTGATAATGTTCAGAATCTCTTAGTTTCCACTTTATAAAAATCACTTATAAGCCATTCCTCTTTGGGATCAAATTATAATATAAAATAAACGCTAATATATGTAGCTAGTAGAATAAATGTACCACCTAACCAACCTTATAGAAGAAACTATAAAAATTATGCTAACAGGGAGGGTAAGGGCACAAAATGCAGTAGAAAAGAACACAAGTGACCACGGAGATGGATCACGGGTGAATTTGTGGTGGGTTACCCAAGGGGAATACAAAATGTAAAAGATATAAATCACAATAAAAATATATATATATATAAAAAATTTGCTAACAAAGTAACAATAATATTTTGCTAATGAAGAGTCATTTCCTTTTCTTTAAGCACAGTGAATAACAAGGATATTGTGAAAATAATGATGTATATGTGTTTTTAAATGTAATCAAAATAAGTAGCCTGTTTTGGAATCATAGGGAATATATTTCTCCCTGTAAATTCAGTGTTTTCTTACCCTCTTTTCTTTGAAGCTCTGATGAATTTTTAACGAAGTTCTTTGAATGTTTGATGAAGTATTATTCATTTTATTGTCCTGCATTTAGCTTTTTTTAAAAATACTTATCAAAACTCAGAGGATTAAGTGTTCATTCATTTGTTTTTGTTTATTTAAGGTACAAGTGAAAATACTGATTTATAGACCTTTGGCCACTCACCTTTACAAAGGGCCATAGAAATAGAAAGTACGTTGTTTTGCCTTTCTCCTCTAGAGTATAAGGCATTTCTCTGTGTTGTATTCACTGTTGTATCCTTCTTTTCCCTTCCCAATCATTTCTTTACATTCTTGGAAATGAAAAATTACCTATATCAGTCAGTGTAACATTTGGTCCTGTTTAAAATAGTGTAAGGATAGATCTGTGCACTATAGAGTGATATAAATTTTCATATGGGCTAATTCTTTCTGCTTCTTTGAAAAACACAAGCGCTCATTGAATGCTGAGTACACTGGCCAAACTTATATCCAGTTCACTAGAGAGAATGGCCATCTCACCTACTCAGTAATCTATCAGATAGCAAAAACCTCTGAAATACTGATTAAATGTTTCTGTAGCGAAATCCAAAAAGTTGAGGAGGTGGAGGGATAAAATGAGAGAGGAGGGAAGGAAAATCGGGAGGAAGAGAGAAAGAGAGATTGGAAGACTGATTATATGTGGAACCAGAATATCAGTGTGCAACCAGAATCACCAATAAAAACTAAAACATCACTGTATTCTCTAACATAAAGTAATCCCAAATGTAAGGGCATTTTATGTAAACCTCATTGTTAGTCCAAAATACAAGTGTTTAACTGATGTCTGTTGTACTTAATATTAAATTAATAAGATGATCAGGAAACCCAATTCTGCTTAAATCCTTATTGTTTGAGTTTGACAGTCTTGCTGCTAAAAAAAATAAGGGATGGGTGTTGTCATATACAACAAACTAAAAAAGTAGCTGGTTACTCTGAACCTAAGTAAGTACCTTCAACATTTCCTTCATGTCTAATGCTTTATTTTATGTTATTGAAATGCTACTACTTAAAATGTATACAATTTTTTTTTTTAATTTGAAATACCAGATCACTGAAAATACAAGTAGTAACGAGAAATAAATTCCAGGTGATAGCTACACAGTGGAAAGAGTTTATCTCATCATGCTCACATAAATTTTCTCAATGCAACAGCCTTATAGATTCCCACCTAAGGAATGGAAATACCTGGTGGAAAGCCAAGTGCTGCACTGCAAGCTCTGATGCACCTTTGATGAAACCTCACTTGTGCCGTTGGAGAGCAGATCTATTACTGAAAATAACTTTTCTGGTAGTGATAATATCTATTAGGGGAATTTCTGCACTGGGTTCCCTTTCTCTCCTTCTCTATCTTATCCTTCTCCCTCCTCCCCTTCTTCCCCAAATCAAAGTAGAGAGAAAAGTAGAACACTGTTCACAGTGATAAAGTGGTAGTAAAAACTTCCTCAGCATTCTTACACAGGGGCACACACACACAAATCAATGCAATCTTTTGTAGGTCTCTAGAGGTGATTCTTTCTGCTATAATCCTCAACAGAGCAAAAGTGGGGGGTGAGGTGGGAAGGTCACACATAAAATTCATAAACATTATGTACTAAAAAATTAGGGAGAACATTTTAAGCCTTCTTCTTTGCTATTATATATTGGGAAAAGACATGTTTTCCAGATTCAATGATGAACATTTTTTTTATAGATTAGCATTTCTGAAATCCAGATGCATCTTATGCCTGGTGGCTGGGTGTTGTCATCGCCTGCATTTGTGCACCAAAACTAGCAGAATGAGCAGTAGTATCTTGTAAGAAAGACCCAGAGATGCTCATTGAGCACATAAAGCTATATTTTCAAAACTCCTGAAGTTGTAAAGGTTGATATTGTGTGGCAAAGCATTGATTTTGACAATTCAGGATTGATAAATAATTGAGAAGAATTAGATACTGAAAATAAAATCTAGGGCAATCTTAACAAGCATTTTGTTCTTTAACATATGATCAGTGATATATCAACAAACTATTGAAATAAGTCAAGAAGAACATGTTTTATTATTCTAAAATAAAATTTCTAAGTGTTAAAAATTCATTCTTATTTATTTGCCAGGATTTTTTCCTTTATGGTACATAAAATGTGTCTTATAATGATGGTGTCTTAGATTCAAAGAAATACAGTAGTTGTTGACTCTCTCCATGTATAAAAATCTTAATCTCCTTCTACTCTCTTAATATTAAAAAACACTGTGATATTTTGGGGGAAGTACTAATAGCTGTTAAACCCAAAATGCTAGCAGCTTGTTAAGTGCTCCTTTCATTCATTTCAGAAATAGTCACTGAGCCCCTACCAGGAGACAGGCACTGTTCCAGAATCTGGAAACATAGCATTGAATTAAAGTTTCTGTTGTCATGAAATACATGTTCTAGGGAGGAAAATTTACATTGCACAATAAATACTAATGTCAAGTGGAAAAATACTAAGGAAAGTAAAGCTAAGTAGAGGGACAGTGAGTGATGGGGCTTATTCTTTCAGATAGGTTATTCAGAGATGGTCTCTGTGATAAGTGATAATTAAATAGGGACTGGAAAGAAGTAAGGTAACAGACCAAGCAGTCCATAGGGAGGGCTTTCTAAGCAGAGGGAACAGCAAGTTCTAAGGCCTTGCTGTTGGAATGCATGTAGTTTATCAGAGGAACAGGGAGGAGACAAGTATGACAGAAATTGAACAAATGAGGGAGGAGTAAAGAAGAGGTCTGTTTGTAGACCCTGAGAAGAGATTGAGAGAGTCTTGTGAGATGGGTAGATTTAGGAAGTGCTAGATTAGAGGAGTAAAATTATCTTGAATCTCAGTTTGGCTGCTAACCAAGGACAGAAAGACAGAGGTTTCAAGACCTACTCAGAGGTATGGGAATAGTCTAGGAGAGACCAAATTGTCTTGAACTAGCAAGGTTCTAACCATGCTATTGAAATTGAATACAGCCTAACAGGCAACATACTAAGATGGAGTCTATAAGCAGAATGTTAGTTCAGTACTCACATTGCAAATGAAACACTATAAGAAACAACATTTTTCTGAGGTAAAACAGGTCTGGCTTAATTTAAATTTAAAAGCAATTTATAAGCATTGTGGGATCTATCAAAAACTGTAAAATGTCTTCTCTGGGAGCTTCTAGCTAAGGAGATAAGACATAGGAGAACTTCAGTAACAGTTTAAAGCATTGTAGGAATTTCTAAGGATCAAATGTCAGCAAGTTCTTTCAGAGTTGAGAATAAGTAGAAATTTTGTAGAAAGCATCACAGAAGTGGGATGACTTGAACTGTATCTTTTTTTTTAATAGATTTTTTTTAGAGTAGTTTAGCTTCATAGTAAAATTAAACAGAGTACCGTGACTTTCATATGTCCTCTGTCCCCCCACTATGCATAGCCTCCTCTGCATCCAACATTGTCTGCCAGAGTAGTATGTTTGTTAAAATTGATGAACCTACATTGACACATTATCACGCAAAGCCCATAATGGACATTAGGGTTCACTTTTGGTGATTTACTATCGGTCAAGGCCTATGCTAAGCACTTTTACATGCCATTAACTCAATCTTCCTATGAGAGGGGTGCTCCTTTTTTTTTTTTTTAAGTTTTCTTACATTATTGTTCTCCCCTCAGATGTAGTCCCTGTAGTTCTCCTGCCACCATAGCACCTGTGAACCATCACTACAGTTCCATGTCCTCTTCCCTCCCCACTTTTGGTCCTTCTTCCTCCCCCTCCCTTGCTGTTTGGAGAGGGGTGCTCTTTTTACCTAACTTCCCAACTGCTGCATAGCTCAGAAGGAAGAAAGCCTGCTTTTGGCCCCAGGCAGTCTGGTTGCCGAGCTGCAGACTAGTTAGTAGAACAGCCAGCTTGGAAAGTAGGTTTTATGTTGAGGATTACATGATTTTGTAGTAGATTGCCATCAGTTTGTTTAAACCCCAGCATAAGGTGTTTAGATACTAGATATAAATGTTTTTAATTGTTAAGCATCTAAACAATATCACATTTAAAGTCCCGTTGCTTAAAATAATAAATGGGTTTCTCAAGGAAGTGAAACCATTTGTGGATCCCTGAGTTTAGGTTCGTGGAGTTTAAAAACCACTACTTATAGGCACTAGGACACAAGGGGAAGTTCTTTATCATTAAGGATGAGGGAAAGTGCATTGTGATGACAGGGAGCTTTAGCAGGAGGCAGTATCATTTGCACAGAGGGAATTTAGAGGCAGATAATCACAGTTAGCAGACTTTGATGGCTCAGGGATCTTATGATATGAGGGCCTATCTTAAGATGGTGAACAAAAGTAAGAGAGAAAATGATGATTTCAGGAGATTAATTTTCTTGAATGGAAAATTAATACCTGTTTACTGACTGGGTATGGGTGGTGAATGGGAGCGAGTTAAAATTGTGTGTCTTGATGAAGAAGAGAATGCAAGAGCTAATCAGACAAACGAGAACACTGTAAAGGTAAACTTCCTTTGATGGAGAAATAATGAGATTAATTTATGACCTGTTTGAATGATAGTGAAATAATCAAATCAGAATGCCCAGGAGAAAATCAAAGAAAATGAGCTAAGTGAGGAGGAAAGAAGTTAAGATACAGATTTTAGGAGTCAGCAACATGACAGTGATAGCTAACATAAGGAGAAATGAAATTGCCAAATACCATTTGTGAAAGAAGCTGTCAGATGATTAATAACCAAACTTCAAAAACTGTCAGAGTGTAATATTGAAGGAAGAACTGAGATTTCTGTTTAAAATGGTAGATTGACCACATAAGTTTCTTTGTGCTTCTTCGTAACCCCCACTAGAATGACAGTGAAGTGTATAAAGTCATATGAAAAAGAGAGCAAGGGAGGAATGGAAAGTGCAGGAGCCCAATAACTACTAACCTGCAGAGGAAAAGAATAAAACTTGAGCTCATTGATTTCATTGGGTTTATGCAGAAAAGCCAGGAATTGGAGGCAACAGCAACCCCAGAAGACAGGGATGAATTATCTAACTGAAAACAGGAATTGCTTGAAAGTCTACAAGGACCAACTCTCTGCCATCTTTCTACAGAAGATGAGAAGTTTTGTTTGTGTTTGTTTATTAGCAATGTTGAATGAACTAACCAAAGCAGAGCATAGAGTTGAAGCTCAGTACTGACAGTAAAGTTGAGGTGAAAGTCTACATACTGAAAGATGAGATTCTCCTTCACTTGCTTTACCACAAGCCTCCTACTATGCAGGAAATGAAATTGGAGGATCATTCTCTGAAGAAACTGTATAGTCCACAGAAAATTCGTAGTGATAGTAAAATTTTAGAACTAAATTATCTTACAACAAAGCCCACCAGCAAAATCTCTACAGTCCCACTGAGAGCTTCCAGTGACCCTTCTATTAACTCATTCTTAAACGTGACTGGTCAGCCAGGAGCTACCAGACATTGGAAGAGATGTCCAACATTAAAAACATAAGCCAAAACCATCAGAAATAGACATTGTATAAATAGAAGAGAACTTCTCTCTCTCTCTGTCTCTCTCTCACACACGCGCACACACACACACACACACACATACACACACACACACACACACACCCCTTTAGAGAGATAAGAACAGAAGCTGTCAAAAACGAATGAGCAAAACCAAGTTGTTGGAAATTCCATTCTCACTGACTAATCACTGTGGTGATTCACTAGATGGAAGAAACCCTAAGCTGAAGTTGGGTAGCAGTGTTGAGAAGTGAAGTTATAGGGCAGAATGAGAGGGTCCCCAGGACTCCCAAACTTGTCTGCTCTATAGATTCTGCTGCCCACAGTGGAAAGGAACTTTAATACAATTAGTGTGCAGTAAAGAGAAGAGAAAGAATATAGTTAAAATAGTTCCCAAAGTAAGTACATGTTATGCACCCTCTCATGGGTGAATACCTAGCCAAAAAGGGTTGGCCCAAAGCAAGACCACTGAGGCCTAAAAGCTTGCCACAAGTCTAAGGCACCTTCTGGTGGAAACCCATAGGAAAGGGGCAGAAGGGATCAGGCAAGTCTGGAAGGAAAAAAGCCAAAGCAAAATCCAAGTCAAAAAAAAAGTCTGCCATTGTCAGCCTCCCCACGGTCTCTTACCCACAGCTCTGTCTCTTTCAAGCCTCTCCTTCCATTTGGCCCCAAGTGCCTGGTACAAGTCCAAGGCTGTAAAGAAAGCGTAACTTCTTCACATGTCTCTGCTCCGTGTGCCTTCTCCATGTCTTCTTCCTGTCTCCTCTAGTCTTCTTCCTCCTCCTCTTCAGCTTCTCATCTCAGCTCCACCCTTCCTAGGGTGGGGCAGAGAACCTGGAACTTCCCTTTCTATGCTTATCACACTGTCACAAAAAGTACTATGGCTGAGATTTTTGAATCTTGGATATTCTGTAATATAGAAGCACTGAGAATGTTTGTCAACAGTGAAGGGGAATGACACTAGTATGTGTTGGATCTAGAATTATGTTTCTATGTTCTAAAATAAAATTTCACTTTGGAACATTTTTGTTTATTTTTAATAGGTCCTTTTCAATTACTTTTTATCATTTCCCTCAAAAGTGTCGACCTGAGTAGATTCAGGGAGTTAGGAATATTTGTTCTGTGGTCAGTCTCTTACTTCACAAATGGGGTTGTATTATGGCTGCACTTCAGTTATTTTTCAAGAGGTGACAGGTTGACATTTTTATTAAGTTCTATAATGTTCTATTAGTTATGTTCTTATAACTCATAATTCTGATTTGGAAGAAATTTCTCTGAAAGTCGGGGAAAAGGAGAATCAGTCTGGCAGTCAGCCTTGACAACACATAAATTGCCTTTTGTAATCTCAACGGGCCTTTCTGTATAGAATGCGTCTCTAAATATTTCTTATCTGAAAACATACTTGGGGTAAATATTTTTTCAAATACATTTTTAATCCATCTGCTTTAATTAAATTGTACTGGCATATTTAGATGCCAATCTCTGTTGATTTAAGAGATTTTTTTTCCTGCTGAAAATACTAACACTTTTTTAGCTATAAACATTTTAACGTGTATTTGCATGTTTTTATTATATTGCTTATAGGTAATGGTGCTGTAAGACATTAATGTACCTGTTGTAAAATCATAAGTTGTGCCAGTTTTGGTTATACTGAGTTCTAGAAAAAACTTTAGGGAATCTAAGTCCTAGGTCATTGCTACTTGAGAAAGTCTTGGGGCAGGTCCACTTCAGATTTTTTACTAGATTCTCTAGAGGAGCAGGAGGATACAGTGATGGTGATGTGCATATGCCTCATCTCAAGTGGGCAGCCGTACTCTGCCCCAGTTACAACCACATGGGCGTGTGGCTGTAGAATTCTTGATTATCTGATATTTTGATGCAGGTAGAAAAGTTAGATTGGGGAAGGGGTGCTTGTTTCTGGATTCTTAAGTCTTCGCAGCTAATTAAAAATGTTTAAAAACATTATGACAAATCCCCCCTAACTACCCCCCTGTCCCCCCCCCCACACCCAATACCACCAAAGACTTTTGCAGTGCCTTGGGTTACCTGTTTGGATCTTCTGCTCTTCTGAGAATCTCACAGCCTCTCATGAGCTTCACTGCCTTGTTCAAATCATATCCATCTCTCCCCTGGAGAGTTCGATGCCCGGCCGGGAGATTCCCACATGGTGCGGCAGACCTCTCCTGCCTCGCCGGTTGCTCCCCTCAGCAGTGTGTTTCGGTTGATCTGCCTATTCTGCTGCCCACTCTGTCTCTGGTGAACCCTCTTGCCACCCCACACCTCTGGCTTGTACCCCAGCTTGTATGCATAAATAAAAAAATCTTAAAGAACATAGAATTCAAATTTCCTCCATCAAAAAAAAAAAAAAGGAGGAGAAAATCTGAGAGGAAAGAGACTGAGAAGAGCACCAGAATGAAAATCATTAAATGTGAAAATTATATTGTCACATATATAATGTTCCACTTAATGTCCTTTTTAACATCTTTAAATTAGCCATATTGAAGGTATCCTTACTCAGCAAATAAGTCTCACTGATGACCATTTATTGAATGCATAGAAATATGTAAGACATTTTACAGACAAGACATTTCCCCTGCCTCATGGGCTTGCCATGTAAAATAGCCAATTTGAAAAAGAGGAAAGTAATGTAAATCCAGAGTAGAAGGCAATAGAGTTGAAAACTGATGGCTAGTTTTGTTTTTCTCTCTCTCTCTGTCTTTCTCTCTCTCTCTCTCTTCTGCATGGGTGCTTTTGGACTTTTTTATTTTTACTTTACAAAAATCAGATAATTTAATGACATATAAATGAATTCACAGAAATACACCTAGAGTTCCCAGAGTAAAACATACACTAGTTTTTTTAAGATTTTTTTTAAAATTTATTTGTGCATACAAGCTGGGGTACAGGCCAGAGGTGTGGGGCGGCGAGAGGGTTCACCAGAGACAGAGTGGGGAGCAGAACAGGGAGATCGATGGGAATACACTGCTGAGGGGAGCAGCGAGGGAAGCAGGAGAGGTCTGCCAGGCCATGTGAGAATCTCCCTGGCTGGGCGTCGAACTCATGTCCCGCTGCCGACAGCTCCACAGCACAGTGCTTAACCAGTGTGCCGCCAGGGAGGCCCCAACATGCACTATTTTCTTTTATTGTTTAACCAAAGCAGTATTCAGAATATAAGGTCTATATGGTAATGATTTTCAAAATTATTTACTTGCAAAATGAAGAGGAAGATTCCCTTTTAAAACGATGTTGTTTAGATCTTGTACTAACAGATATGATAGGAAAATTTTGTTGGCATAGAACCTCTGGATTCTCATTCTATACTATGAAATGATAAGACAACACAAATACAGGTGCACAAGATATGAATAAAGACAGCTTTGTCACCCCTTCCCCATTTACAGTAGTAAACTCCGCACTGTCCCATTAGCCACTTTTTTTTTTCCATAGCATATTGTCTACTTGGGTTTTTTGCTGCCTGTCCCAGTTAAGATGGTAACACTTCCCTTTTCATTCACTACTATATCCCCAGTGCCAGGAGGGGTGTTAGATAGAAAGTAACCTTTTGTGTGTTGTTGAATAATTACTTTTTGTAATATACCTTTATTGAGATACAATTTACATGTCTTACAATTAATCCATTTTAAATGAACACAATTCACTAATTTTTAGTATGATTATATCATTGTGCAACCATCACCACAATCATTTTTGGAACATTTTCATTTCCCTCAACCCCCAGTGAACCCTATACTCATTAGCAGTCATTCCTCATCCCCTACCCCCAACTGCTGCCAATCCTTGGCAACCCTTAGCTTCCTTTTTGTGCCTATAGATTTGTCTATTCTGGACATTTTATGTAAATGGAAATCGCACAATATGTGATCTTTTGTGACTTTTTTTAAACATATCAATGTTTTCAAGGTTTATCTGTGTTGTTGGATGTAGCAGAACTTCATTCCTTTTTATTGGTGAATAATATTCCATTGTATGGATGTACCACATTTCATTTATCCACAATTGAATTAATTTTTAATACCAAATACAGTACTGAAAGTCTGTATTTCCTACCTACAGAGCATTTTTCTGACCAGCACACCTTTACCCCATTGTACTATTTAGTGATGTCTTAATAAAGAAATGTAATTTTCATATTAATCTAGAATAAATATAATTAGATGTTGTACATCCTGGGGGAGGGTAATTTATTTTAATTCAGTAACAGTTTGTTGGACCTAATGCCTGTCCTGTCTTAGACACTGTAATATGTATTATCTTTTTCCCCCAAAAGTGTCAAATTGAGTATACTTTTAAAGTGTTGGGAATATTTGTTCTACAGTCAATTCAGGATGAATAAGTCAGGATCCCTAACCTTAAGAGACTCTTGGTTAAGAGAAACAATGACATAAATATCTCTTATTTTCAGAAGAGGAAATTATTGCCTGAGAAAAGAAAAGGAAGGAATCTAATTATCAAGTGACTTCTATTTGCTAAGTAGTATTAGGGTTTTCACAGCAACCCTATAGGGTATATTTTAGAGAAGAGCAAAAAAAAACTCAGGTAGGCTAAGTGCTTCACCTAAAGTTAAAGAGCTTATACATGTCAGAATCAGAATTTTAACTTTCCATTGTGTGTCCAATGGGAAAACACTGAAGATCATTCTCCAAAAGAGATTTGGATAAGAGCTTTTCTTAATTCTTAGGTTAAGAATTAAATTTCTTCTTCTTTTTTTTTAAAGATTTATTTATTTATTTTTTTTAAGGGATAGGAATTTTTTTTTTTATTTACACATACAAGTTGGGGTACAGGCCAGAGGTGTGGGGCGGCGAGAGGGTTCACCAGAGACAGAGCAGGTAGCAGAACAGGCAGATCGTCGGAAACACTGCTGAGGGGAGCAGTGAGCGAGGCAGAAGAGGTCTGCCATGCCATGTGGGAATCTCCCAGGCCGGGTGTTGAACTCGTGTTGCTGCTGCCGACAGCTCCACAGCACAGCGCTTAACTACTGCGCCACCAGAGAGGCCCCCAAGAATTAAATTTCTTCTTTTTTTAAGATTTATTTTTATTTATTTATGTATACAAGAACTGGGGTATAGGCCAGAGGTGCAGGGAGTGAGAGAGTTCGCCATAGACAGAGTGGGGAGCAGAAAGGCGGATCTCCTGAAATACACTGCTGATGGGAGCAGCAGGAGCGGTTTGCTGTGCCATGTGGGCTAGCTCCCTGGCTGGGAATTGAACTCGTGCTGCAGCGGCCGGTGATAACTGCATAGCGCTGAGACTTTTAACACCTGTGTCACCAGGGAGGCATCTAAATTTCTTCTTTTAAAAATAGTCTTTTGTAATAAGAAGGGTGTTAAATACTGTAAATTTTCCTTTATACTATAGATAGTATGGGGAGTTGAATGGTCAAACACAGTTGTGAAAGTTATTGAAGATATTTAATCAGAAGAGTAGACATAATCAGTATCTGCCATTTCTAAAGATAAATCTGATGACAGAATGGATGATGTATTAGTGGTAGCAAGAAATCAGAAGCCAGAGACTAGCTAGTATTCCATTTTAATAATCTAGATAGAAAAGTGGAGCAAACTTAGCTAATTTGAAAAATGGGCACACAAATAAGGAATTTATAATCTACTCTTGTTTGAAACCAAATACACTGCTATTTAGGGCACCCGAGGCAGTGGTTCTGGAGTATCAAGTTTTTTGTCTAACTCTGCCCATCATCTCACTGCTAGTGCACAGTTTGCCAGAGCCATTACTATGCATTCCTTCTTGTCCAGCCCCCATCCCCCTTCTTTATTAACTCTTACTTTTCTACTGCTATTTCTAATACTGCTTTTCTGGTTTCCTCTTAATCATACATCGTTAACCACATCGTCAATCTTCTTCTTCCTGCTTCTCAGTTACCTCTTGTTCCATTCCTCAAAAACTTTCATTTCCAACCTCAGTTTCCTTATAGATTTCTAGACCTGTTCAGTCAGCATGGTAACCACCAGCTGCAGCATCTAGGGAGCACTTGAAATGTGCCTCATCTGGCTAACGGACTGAATTTTAATTTTCTATAGCTCTATGTAATATAAATTTTAAAACTGATAATTTGTTCTTTATTGGAAAACTTTTAAGTATGTTTGGAACAACTCAGGTATGTGGAACTACTTTGTTTTTCTCCTTTTTTAAAAAAAATAAATTGAGGTAACATTCGTATGCAACTTTGTACATGCTTTGAGAGTACACGTTTACACCACCACGCTTACCACCACTACTTTTCAACACTAAATATTATGCAATCTACATACAGCTTAAGCATCTTATAATGAAAATTTAGCATCTAGATTAATATATGCTAAAAATTTTAAATACTATAAGATCTTGAAAGGTTAGTGCAAACAGAAACTTAAGTAGCTCATTAATAATTATTTTTATATTGATTACATATTGAAGTGTTTTTATGTATTGTTATATAAAATATTAAAATTTGCTTTGCGATGGAAAACAATCCTACAAGCAAATGGACCAAGAAAGAAGGCAGGAACAGCTGTACTTATATCAGATAAAATAGACTTCAAACTTAAGAAGGTAAAAAAAGACAAAGCTGGCCACTACATCATGATAAAGGGGACAATAAAACAGGAGGATATAACAATCATCAACATATACTCCCCAAATGAAGGAGCACCAAAATATATCAGACAATTATTATCATCCCTGAAAACAGACATTAAAGAAAATACATACAT
>PVIJ01000055.1:0-121031 GCA_004024925.1 Scalopus aquaticus
GAACCACCTTTCCCACAGCCCCCTCTCCAGAGCCCGCACCCCCGCACACCCTCCCCCTTCCCCTGCTCCTATTGGCGCATCCGCTCGGGTTCCCAGAGAGCGAATCTATCAAGATGAGAGCAGTAATTCACTCCTGCAGACCTGCGTCAGCTTGCTCAGGAAAGAGGAAAAAAAAGAGGGGGGGAGGGGCTGTGGGGAGGTAGATACTCAAAACCAGCAAGGACCGGTTAGGAGGGGAAAAGGAGGGGTGGAAAAAAAGGAACCGCTCTGCTGGCTGAGCCTGGACTGATAGCCCCGCCTGGGAGTAGCGGGATTGTAGAAGCATCGGGAGTGAAAACCCCCCTTACACCTGTGTACCTTGAGCACGTTCATGGGCCGGTTTTCGAAAGAAGAGCCAATGTTCACTTTGCTCACTAGACCAGGGTGTTCAGCAACGATGTTATCCATTTCTTGGGAAATCTGAAATGTTTTAAGATGGATAGACATTTGCAAGTGAATGATCGGATGCGTCCATTAGCAACTTTTCTCTCCCCTCCATTACCATTCCCTTACGATAAAGTAGAGAGGACTGCACGGTCGATTTTGTAGGAGAGGGGGCTTGAGAACCAAAGCTGAGAGAGGATGAGTCACGGGGTATCCGCAGGGGCTGGAAAGGAAGAAGCCATTTTGCGGCAGCGGAGACGGCTCTTTCCAGTTTTGCGCTTAGAGCAAAATGGCATTTCTCTGGCTGGCCTGTGGGCTTTCCTCAGCCCAACCCTGAGGGGCATCTGCCCCAGACAGAAAGCTGCTCGCCCCTTCACCCCTTTTAGAGGCATACTGATAATAGTGGCACCACCAAAAAGGTGGACTTAAAAGCAGCAGGTGGGTGGGGGCAGCCTGCCTCAGCTGCACGTCCGTTGTCATTTACTCTGGCTTCTCTTTGCAGGGCTAATTGAAATCCTGCGCAGCTGGGGCACCCAAGCTGTGTCCATTGCTGGGATTGAGACATGTCTGGGTGTGTCTGGAGAGTTAATAGTCCCTCTAGCCATTGCCAACACTTGTTCTCAGTAGGACACAGACACCAATTTGTGAGGCCCGCAAAGGAGAGAGCACATCTTGTTATTTCCACTCCCTTTTCTCTCTCACTTTCTGTACTGGCGCATAATATCTTGTTTGAAACCCTTAGAGGCCAAACTTAGATCAAATTTGGAAAAAAAATTGTTTTTTAAAGGAAAAGTAGTAGGAAGCGTATCTGGTATAGTATACATGTGATACTACTCCATATTCAAACACATTAATATTTCTAGCAGTGAATAAATGAGTAGCAAGTCAGTTCTGCTCTAATTTTGCTACCAGAAGAGGTGGGGTCAAGTCAGGTTTTACCACTAAATAAAGTAAGAAAAATTGTTTCCAGAATTCTTTGCATTTTAGAATTGATGGCTTGGGGAATAAGTGCTTATCGGGTACCTCTGCTTGGGCACTTTCCTACTGCCCCACCTCTGAGCCCCCTAACCCCTATCACCTCATCCCTTCCTCTCCATCCCCATTCCAAGTCAAGGCAAAGAGAACCCTGAAGGTCCCCAGAAAAGCTCCCTGTCATAAAGAGGCAAAGGCAGCACTGCCCAGGTGCCCAGGTGGCATCTGAAACCCAGGTTGAGGAAGGGGACATTCTTTATTCGCACCAGCAAAACTCAGGAAAGACAGCAGAGTTCTGGGTGCGTTAGCATGGGGCATGAACTGAACTTCCAGCCAGCCAGATGCACATGTAGAAGGACAGTCCACTCCGTCCTTGACTGTCCCCTGCGTCTACCTTCAGTGGCGGCTGGGAAGCACAACCCTCAAATGCCTTCGTGGACAGCACAGGTCAGAAATCAACTGGGGGAGCGGGGCTAAGGGGAGCACATGAGCATGAGAGGCTGTTCTATGTTCATTTAAGACCCTCCTGGAAACTTCTAATAATGGGTGGCTGCTGGGATAGGCAGAAGCCCTGAGGCAGTGGCACTGATGCCGGCTGTGAAATCCTAGGGAACCTTGGAAAAGCTGGGGAATTATAGGAGAATAATGTCCATTAAATCGGCAAGGGGAAGTACAGTCTTTGTCATCAGAGGAGAGAATGGCCCGTTTCTCTCGTGTCCATTTTGAAAGACCTACCTCCTCAAAGGTGTGATAAGCCCCAAAGTTGAAGCTACCACTTCGTTCTCTTCTCTGGTTCAGTAACATGTCTTCATTCTCTTTGTCCAGCAGAGCCTATGATAAAACAGTTGTGTTTGTGATTAGCTTGGGGCCATGCATTTGGATCTGCAGTCCCGAAGGAACTGGTGACACTCGTCCACCGTCCCCAGCTTCCCTCTTCCCGTCTTACAGCCTCCACGGTTATGCTTTTCCCTTATCCCGCAGGATCCCGAGAGAGGGTGGGGCTTTCACTGGACTCCTGGACAGTCAGATGCTATGCATCTAGGATGACAGTCTGTCTTATGGTTTATCCTTCCTTTCAGGAACCCAGAGCTTGAAATAACCTCTCATTAATAACTAAATGAGTGACACCTTACTCTTACCTGCTCTGACTGACACCCTTCTGCTTGTACTTTATTTCATCTTTGCCTGTTCCTTTAATTTTTTTTGTTTGTTTGTTTACTGTATTCCACTAGTGCCAGATGCAAAAGGGAGTGGATGGTGCCTATTTGCCTGCTCTGCAGGGGGAAGCCCAGACTTCAGGAAGACCCTAGTGGCCCCCACAGATTCCTTCCACAGCAGAGGACAAAAGAGGATGGACCTTCAGTCCATGTGACCCAGGATTCCTCTGGAAGGAAGGTCTGTGGGACAGTTACCTGGACATCTTTAATCATGATGGAGTAGTCAATTCCCTGGGACTCCAGGAAAACTTTGACTGCCTGGACGCTGACAAAGGGAACGCGGACATGGGCTGTCTCCTCTGGGGTAGAGGGTGATTTCCAGAAATCAAGCTAAAAAGGATAAAAGACCAAAGCAATGACTGAGCCATTACAGGGAAATGAGCAGCTCGGCACTGACAGAGTTCAAGAAATCAATTGGTACCTATTTTATCTCCAGCCCATGAGACCCAAATCATTGTAGAATCACTATGGTATTGCAAAAAAAAATACCCAAGCATCAGCATATGTGTTAGATTGTTTTTCCCCTACGTTTAGATATTAAAACTGGCAGAAGGAAAAGATTATTTAAAACCATTGCGTTTTTTTTTAACAGTTGACATTCAAGTAATCCAATTTATTTCATACCAGAATATCAATACTATAAATTATTTTAGGAGGGAAATAATGCATTAAAGGTGCCTGGAAACCTAATTTTCCCATTCAGTCTCTCTTTTCATTCTTAAAAGAAACCTATAAAAAAATCAATGCAATTATGGAACTGTGGAGCGGTCACTCTGGACAATGCAGAAATCCCCTCCAGGACAAGATACCTGAAGATGTTCTTCAGCTTCCAGTTCCACCAGGCTCTTAATTTGTTCTTGATTCCTTGGTGTGATCTCAAGAACTTGGTCTCTAAAGAATATTGACCACATATTAATAGGCCCTTCAAAGCAAACCTGGACACACTCTCTTGTTTTCTGTTAGGTCTCCCTACGTCTGAGATTAATGGGCCAGTCAATACTCTTTGACAACCGAGAAACTAATAATATACTGACCCACATCCCCAGAATGAGGAGCTCATAAAATGGCTTTCCCTCCCTCGAGGAAATGTTATCTAAATAATAATTAAGTGGTGTACCTGCTTCTTGCAGGAAACTTGCCATTAACATTGCTTTTCCTTTAGCTAATGATTATTTAGCAAATAACACCTGCTGCTCATAAAGCATTGGCTTTTAAAACTTGTCTGCTCCTGTTTTTCAGAAGTAAGTTGTTTTTTTTTTTAAGAGAACTAATGAGTTTGCTACTTTTAAGTGCTTGCAGAGGAATCGAAGTCACATCTGAGTAGGCCCAGGATTATTGTCGCTCACTAAAAATGCCAGTGTTCCATTTCTAGTGAAACCAAGATGTGTCCCATCTATTCATGTGACCCAACCTGGGGGCATGGCTAGGAATACTAGGACCCAGAAAAAGCTCTACATACACACACACACGCACACACACACACGCACACACACACACACACACACACACACACACACACACACAAACTAGACTATGGCAAGGAATACTAGGACCCAGAAAAAGCTCTACGCAAACACACACACACACACAAACACACACAACTAGACGACATCAAGGGCACCTTGGCCCAAAAGAGAAGTTGCAAAACAAGCAAACACATATCCTTAGAAAAGAGTTGAGTATCAACTGGATTCTTACAATCCTCCTTGGTAACAGACTTTCCTCCTCAATCCCTTTCTCCAAGTCGACTGACTTCCAGAGTCACTACCCTGTCCATCTGTGGGGTGGGGTAGGGTACAAAGAACCACACACAGGGACCAGAACCCAGGTCTTTTGAAACCCGGTGAACTCTGGTGGAGCATGTAAGGGAGAGAGCGTGAGCTCTGCAGGGCTCTCTGACTCCAACTACCCACTTCCCAGGTCTGAAAGTTCTTCCATTTGAGTCTCATTCCTTTTGTTTATGCAAGGACTCCCAGGCGTCCTTTAAAAATGGACACTAAGAAAAAGAATAAATTAGGCTAGTATTTCCTAAGAATTGTCATCTTTTGCATTGCTTAACAAAAGTTTTTAAAAAGGGGGGGATAGAATCTGGTGATCAAAAACACTGAGCAGATGCAGCAACCTAGATACCTCTTGGAGACTTAGATCACACTAATTTAGTAAAAGTAAGTTCTTTTAAATCCACTCCCCACATTTATTTGACCTTTTAGAGGGTCACGTTTATTTCACCACTTCCTTAGTTCCCTGGAATACTCTTCAAGAGATGCTGTCCAAAATCCTTCATAAAATCTTGAAAACAAAGTACTGTGGAACAGAGATGAGCGCTACAAGGCTCTGAGCATTGGTGTGGGGTTGAAATTTGCGCCCTGGTCCTCTCTCTCAAGGAGCCATTGTCTGGGTGCAAGACCTGATGATAGGACAAGCGCTGACAAGGAGGACACCCAGGATAAGGGAGGAAGAGCTGGGAGAGCAACGGTCCTTTAGTAAGATGGCGAGGACACAAACAGCCAAACAGCTTTCTTTTCACTGACACCTGTCATTCCTACATTGTGATTGGCAAATGGGAAAATTGCATAGACTGAGAGAAACAGGATATATGTGCTCAGCTTTCTCTTTTTTCCCTTGAAATATCATTCATCTCTTCTTTCATCTCTCTTTTTTTAATCACCCATTCCTATTATTCCCACTCTCCCCTTTCCTAATCTAAAAGAACTCACAAGGCTGCGCACTCACACCCGGCGCTCTGCATCAATCCAGCGAGACACTATTAGAATCAGATAAGCAAAATTCACACAAGCACCAGAAAGCATCACTTACCCCACAAATGTTTCCCGACAGTAGATATGCCCTAAAAGGGCACCAAAAAACAGGATCAACCTCATGGTTAAGAGTTTTCCCAGGGTCCAGAATTCAGTGACTCCTGAACTTGATTTATAGGGACCAGGGCTGAGGCTGATCTGTCAGCGGCTAAGAACTCGAGTAAATTTCCACATGGTAAAATTCCCACCTGCATGTAAAATTCTCAAGGTTGTAGATACCCACCTGTGTGATAGCACCAACCTGTACATTTTCTGTTCCCACAATGAGATAACAAACTTTAATGGAAAGAAAACAGAGTTGCTAGAGCTTCCCAAGGGCAAATGGTGGGTTCATGATTTAGAACACAAAGTGCCACTAACTCCCCCAGTGATAGAAGCCAGATTAATAGACCCAAAGGTTAAAGTCCTTTCTGGGTCTTTGACCAAAAAAAGGGCACAGCATTTATAGTAATTACTCATGCATCCTGTCTATCACATTCCATTAGTTAGCTCATTTGTTTATTTTTATAATGTTTACCCTGAAACACTGCAATCACTCAGTCCACATCTGCTGAGTCTCCCTGTAGATGTGGCCCATTCCTGTCCTCACTTGATATTAAAACAAAACAGAAGGCCTTTTAATATTCAATTTTGGACAGTCTCTAATGTGATCCATCTACATTTGTACCAAATTGATGTCCCTGTTTCTGTGGGGGTTTTCCCCAAAATGAAAATGTCTTTCTGATTATGACAATGAAATTGCTTGTTATGAAAGGTTTGGGGATAAATGAGGTGTTTTACTTAGTCACCAATAACTCCTCCACCCAAAGAAACCTATTTAGAGTGTATCTTTCCAAAGGTCGTTCTATGTTCTAGAGTTTTTTCCCTTTTTATCCACCAGCCCTTATGGCCCTTAACACACATTAGATCGTAGCATATAGTTTAATTTTTTAATGAAGGTTAAACATAGCTTGCATTCATCTGAATCTGTGCTTTGCTGCATAGGAAGAAACTATAACTATATTTAGGAATCATACTTTATTGCATTTTAGTCATTCACACACATTATATTCCACATTACAAGAATAAACCACAAGCAGACACAAAGAAATTCCCATTTGTCCTCTGTGTATCAAATTCTTCATCTGTAATACACTTTAAATCCTGGGTTAGAATATGCAAGTACCACTTAAAGGGAAAAGGTAGGTAGGGTGGTAGGTAGGTAGGTAAACAGGCAGACTGACAGTTTCTGGTTTAAGAAACTATGGATTAAGTTGTGTTTTGCACTGTCTTGGGTGTCAGGGAGAAGACAGAGACCAAGAGGCAGAGATCATGATTCAACCTATTGTCCCCAGCACCTGTCAAGTAAACAGTGGCACAGGACCTGAACTGAATGTACCTGGAGAATCAGCAGAGCTTCCTGGAAAAGATAGGGCTTGAGCTAAGTCTTAGGGCAGGTCAGATTTGCCAAGGAGAGCCTGGATTTCTGGGGGTGGAAAGGTGAGAAAGGTGGAGAACTGAAAAAGCACAAGGCACATGCATGGGTTAGGGGGGGACTTGCTCCCTATGGTGGTCTTGACCCTGGGTGTGATGGGAAAGGTGAAAAATGAGGAGGTGGGTCAAAAGGGGGGAGGACTTCACAGTCCAAGCGAGTTTACACCTGATGAAGGTGGAAATGAAGGACCGTTGTAGTTTCTGAGCTGATCAGTGATTGATGAAGGTGGTACTGAGAATGATGGATCTTGCTGGATGGATTGCAGGGCAAAGCGATATTTTAAGCAGGGAGCCAGGTAAGGAGCTTACTGGAGAAATCCATATTTTATTTTATTTCATTTATACATACAAGTTGGGGTACAGGTCAGAGGCGTGGGGCGGCGAGAGGGTTCACCAGAGACAGAGTGGGCAGCAGAACAGGCAGATCAGAAATACACTGCTGAGGGGAGCAGCGGGCAGGGCAGGAGAGGTCTGCCGCGCCATGTGGGATTCTCCCTGGCCGGGCGTCGAACTCGTGTCGCCGCTGCCGACAGCTCCACAGCGCAGCGCTTAACCGCTGCGCCACCGGGGAGGCCAGAAATCCATATTTTAGATGAGGCATCTGGACTAGGTGGTGGCAGAGGGAATATGTGAAATGATCCTACAGAGATATTTCAATGGGAGAATCACAAGTCCATGGTGAGGGACTAGTGCCAGACTGGATATAAGAAGTCAGGGAGAGGGTGCTTTCTTTCTTTTATTTTTTTTTAAAGATTTCTTTATTCATGCATATAAGAACTGGGGTGCAGGCCAGAGATGTGGAGTGGTGAGGGGACGTGCCAGAGACAGAGCGGGAAGCAGAACAGGCAGACCAACTGAAATGCACTGCTGAGTGGGGCAGCAGGCGAGGCAGGAGGGGTGTGCTGCACCATATGGGAATCTCCCAGGGCGGGGATCGAACTCATGCTACATCGGCTGCGAACAGCCTCAGAGGCCAAGACTCAACCCGTTGCGCCACCAGGGAGGCCCGAGAGGGGGCTTTCTAATGGGTATTGTGGGGCAGGGGCAGATAGACACCTCTGTGGCAACTGTCTAGCATTTCTTCACCCAATTGTGAAATTCCATTGTATTAATATGTTTTATCTCCCCTACAGTATGTTTGGCAAAAAGAATTTTTGCTGAGCAGTACTACCCAAAGAATTGAGTTCACTCTCAATGTTAGGGACATGATAGCTCTTTTCTTCCTGAAAAGGACAGTAGGGGTGAGGGTAGAGGGGGTGTTACAGAGTGTAATCTCCATTAAAACAGAAGGTTCCATTTCCCCTGCCCCACCTAATGAAAGGTGGAGCTGAGCAGCAAGGGGAAGATGCCTGACTTGGAAGAAGACTTAAAGGAGGCTCATGTTGCAGAGAGACACATGAAGAAGTTCCACTTTCTTCTCAGCTTTGGGCTTATACCAGGGACTTGGGGACATGGAAGGAGACACATGGAGTAGAGACATGTAGAGACATAGAAGAAATAATGGGTGGGAAACGTGGGCAGGCTGAGAATGGCAGCCTTTATCTTGATTAGAACTTCTTGATTTTACTCCTTTCCCCGCAGACGTGCCTGGCCCCTTCTGCCCCTTTCCTATGGGTCCCCACCAGAAGGTGCCTTGGAGTCATGGCAGGCTTTTCAGCCTCAGCAACTCTGCTTTGGGCCGACCCTGTTTGGCTGGACACCTACTCTTGAGGGGATGGGTCACTTCGGGCATTTTACTGGGAAACTATTATATTTTCTGCTCTGCTCTTTCTATGCACACTAACCTATTAAAGTTCTTTCACACTACGAATATGCTCTCTTTATGCAGTGGATGGCAGAACAGAGTGTGCAGGTTTGGGGGCCCTGGGGTGCCCCCTGAGTCTACCTGTTAACAGATTGATCTAAGAGGCACTTGAATCCCTCACTTATGTGCCTAGGGTAGTCCAAAGGAGAAAAAGGGCACCAGATGATGCCTGAGAGGAGGAAAAAGAACATTCCCAGGAGTGGCTGCAAATGGTAATTAGAAAACAAGAAGGAAGAAGTTATAGGAGGAGAAAGCGCAAGGCTTAGTAAGAGTCTATAGAGAAAACTCCAGAAAGCACTGCTATTTCTCTGTAACAGACAAAATAAACAGATCCTTATCAGATTAGCACATCATCCTACTTCCTTACCATTATGGAGGCTGGATAAAATCTGGTTTTTTAGATAGCTGTCTTCAGGTGTATGTGATGCCTGATAAGCTGTGGCATATAATAAATTGTGACATATAGCAACACTATGTATACTTAAAATATGCTGTCAGATAATTTTCGACATGTATACATCCATAAAACCATCACCATAATCAGCCTCAGGAGCATGTCCATCACCTCCAATAAAAACTGTTTTGGAGACTAAATGAGAAAATCCTCTGCCAGAAAGAGATCAGTGAAGAAGAGAAAGTGAGGCCCAAGAGGGAAAGTGACGTACACAAAGCCAGGGCTGATGGGGAAAGCAGCAGGCGCCCGAGCTCCATCCTCAGGCCCTGGGTGATCGCTCTGACACACTGGACCGTCCAGGTAGCCAAGGTAATTCTACTCAGCTCTAGGAAAAGGCTATTTCAGACCAAAACCCACCTTACCAACCTATCTCTAGGGAAGCTGTTCATTCAGATAGAGGAAGATGATAGCTCTCTCTAGATAAGTGTTCTAATGGCATGCTACTTCCTATTAAGGAGGATGTTAGGTATGCTTCTCATGTTTGCCCTTTAACCCCAGAGAGCAAGCAGCTTCATAGCAGGGCAACTGAGACATATGGAACCCTGGAAGAAGTGACTACAAATGAAATCCTTCAGGAGAGTTACCAGACTCCAAAGCACTTCAAAATCAAATCCTGAATAATGTTGTAAATGGGAACAATATTACTCATGGTAAAATGAATTCTATAGCTGGATTAATAAACTATGAGTGATACATTTCAAACTCAATGGATTAAATAGATCTCTGTGGTCTGGCTGTGAAAAAAACATATACTCTAAATTTCAATCAACCACGCTTTAAGTCAAATTTTCCATCACAGGAAGATGACGATTATATCAGAGTTAGTTGAACACATGAGCACAGCAACTTTAAAACCTTATGGGCTTGGGAGTAGGTGGAAAAGAAAGTAATAATAAAAAAATAAAACCTTATGGGTTTGACCAATAAACCATGGTCATGTAAGATCTGAACATTAGGGCTAGGTGGGTGAAAGGCATACAGGAACTCTGTACAATCTTGATAACTTTTCCTTTTCTCTAAATCGAAAATATCCCCCATAAAAAGTTTATTAAAAAAGGAAAACCTTCTGGGAAGCCACCTGCAAAAACAATGAAAAGACAAACAATGTGCAGTGGGAAATACTTGCCGCACAAATCTTAAAGGGTCAATATCTTTTACTAACAAAACTCTACTGGAATGTGTTAAGGCACAAAATAAATCATCCAGTACCCCTTTGGGTTCTTCTTGGGCCAGATGAGTTATCAAAATAGCATCAGATGGGCTAGCAAAGGAAAAACAATGAATTTAAGGTTATACGTATGGAGAGTTCACATGGCTATAAATTCTAAAGAATTGAGCAGATCAGGAATATCTACCCTGCGTGTAGGATCTGGTACATCAAGGACAGAGAGAATTTACATGACAGACAAGGCGTGACCTTGTCCTTACTCAGAGTAAAGATGAGAGTCTTCGATAGAAAGGAGACATTTACTGATAAACCTAGAACTGGATAAGACCCCCTCCCGGTCTGCCCCCCAACTACATTCTTCTAGGTCATAAAAGGGAGAGCAGAGATTGCAACTTCCACTAGGAAAAGGGCAGAAACTTAGGACAAACTGATCCCTTCTTTTTTTAGGGAGGAGCTAAGGACTTAAGCAAGAGCAGAAATTTCTGGTAGCTTTAGGGCCCTCGCTGCTATCAGCCCCAAACAATCTGTATTAAGTAATCTCCTGAGGCTCACAGGGTCTTAACTGACCTCTGGTTTTCATTCCAAGGTGAATGAGGAGCCTACTCTGGGCCTACTGAAAACATCCTATCTGACTCTCTCAGGGAAACTGACCCCACAAAGGTATCCTAAAGAAAATGAACAGTAAAAAAAAAACAGACACACACACACACACACACACACACACACACACAAAGTATATGGCCAAATATATTTTTTAAATGCTCAACGTCTAGACAAACCAAAGAAATACTATTATTCAAAATAAGTTTTCTTTTTTCTTTTTCCCACCAATCAGGTTAGCAAAGTTGGTGGGGTTTTGATTGTGGGAGAGAGCTGTTTGTTTTTAATATTCCCTGGAATTGGTGAGGATTTGGGAAGATGGACAGCAGTGGAAGGCTACATACTGTTAACACCTACCAAAAAGAGGGATTTGGCAATTCAAATCCAAGAACTTACAGATATGGTCCCCTGCACATATCATTCTGCTTTCAGGGATTTATTCTAAAGAGATCATCATGGATACACACAAAGATTTACCTAGAATTTATATTGCTTAAAATGATGAAAAATTAGAAAAATCCCAGTGTTCTTCTAATTGGCATTTGGTTAATTCAAGCATAACAAATCTGCACCAACCAAAGATGAGGTGACCATTTAAAATTATGTGGTATAAGGATACTCAGAGAAAGATGTTTATGGAATATTAAGTGTTATTTTGGTTTTTTGGGTTTTTTAAAGCAGCTTATAAAACATAGCATGCATTAAAAAAATGATAATTTGGAAGGAAATACCCCAAGATGTCATCTTGGTGATTGTGCTACACAAATTGCTAAAACTTCTGTGCGGTTAACCTTAATTTTCTTCATTTTGCTTATAGTTTAAGCAAAAAGAAAAGACCAAACCTGTCTTTGAGATGTGATGGGTAACTACAGATTGTCATCTTTCCTGGTCCCCACCTGGTTTGGTACCCCTCTCCACTATGCTTGCCAGGTCTGGGTGCACCAGTTCCCAACCCTATTGCTCCACTCACCACCAACCCCACAACCACCAGTCTGTCCACCCCTGGGGCTCCATAAAGCTCACCACCCTGGTAGCTCTCTGCTGCCCCCTCCTGCCACCAGCAAACAACCACTGTGTCAACCCAGTAAACCCAGTTTACCCTGGGCCCCCCCAGCCACGTCCTAAAAGAGGTCTTTGCAGTTGGACCTAAAAGTCCACTCCACAAATTCCTTTTTATGTGAAGTCAGCTGTGAAGGACCAACTGAATTCATAGATCACTTGCTGTTTGCAACACCAAGCTCAAAAGACCTCTAAGTACACAGCGATTAATACATGTTCTGCCTCAGCTGGGCCACTCAGCACCCTGTGGTGAAGATCTGTATTCTCACTCCTCTCTTTCTGCCTCAGTTTCCTATTCATATGACCCCAATTCAAGATCCATGAATGCATTCCTCATTTCTGAAATACCTACTGTGTGACTGTGACAGGCTCTGTTAAACTGTAGGGCTCCAAAGATGAGTAAGATAAATTTTATACTCCAAGAGCTCAATGTCTAGACCAGACTTGTCCAATAGAACTTTCTGTGGTGGTGGAAATGTTCTATATTTTCACTGTCCAACACTGGGGCAACAGGTCACATATGCTATTGCCCACTTGCAATATGACTAGTGTGACTAGGGAACTGAATTTTTTGTCTTATTTTAATTAATTTTAACTTAAAATTTAAAACTAGAGCAGTGAAAATATTTTTTGAAATACACTTTTGTTTTGATAGAATATTTTAACTGTTGAAAATTTAGCATCCCAATTGAGATGTTTTAAGTGTACATATACACCAGATTTCTGAGTAAGAAAATTAGAATGTAAACCACTTCATTTCTAATTTTTATATCCTTTATATGTGAAAATGATAGATTTCTGGGAGCACTAGGTTAATAAAATACATTATTAAAATTAATTGCACGTGCTTTCTTTTACCTTTTTTAATGTGGTTACTAGACTTTTTTTAATTACATAGATGACTTCCAAATTTCTACAGTATAGCTCTGGTGTAAAGGAAAAAAAAGTGATGTTGAAATGAACAATTGCTACTAAAATACACAATAGGTTTCTGGAAATGTACACAAAAGTCTAATGCATAAAAATCAGGCAATTGATGTGCCTGCTCTAACTTAGTGAGGTAGTTAATTCTCAAGAGCTAAAAAATATTTTTAAAATCCCTAATTTCAAGCTATATTAAATAATAGCCTCTTATCCCAAAGGCAAAAGTAATTCATGCCGCTTATTAAGAATTGAAACATTATAGAAATAATTCGGAAAATTAAGGTACTTCTAGAGATAAATTACAGTTTGAACTATATAAAAATATATTATTATTGGTTATTTTTCTAAGGGTAAGATTACACTGTATTTCAGAAAGAACTAAATTGTACCCCCAATACATGGATATACAAAATTTATTTAACCAATCAATCCCTTATTTATGGCATCCAATTTTTAAAAAGATTTATTTTTATTTATTTATGCATATAAGAACTGGGGTGTAGGCCAGAGGTGGGGGGGGTGTTGAAAGGATTCACCAGAGACAGAGAGGGGAGCAGAATAGGCAGATCTACTGAAATACACTGCTGAGAGGAGCAGACAGGAGAGATCTGCTGTGCCATGTGGGTTAGCTCCCGGGTCTATGCTGGCGATAGCTTGATAGCGATGAGACTTTAACCGCTGAGCTACCAGAGAGGCCCACATCCCATTTTTTAAACTATTTCAAAGCCCATTGTTAGGAATATTCTTGCACTGCCTTTATATAGCTTTTACCTTTATTTTTTCAACTTTTAAAAATAATAATCTCATAGTAAATATATTCAAATACTACTGAAAATATAACAAAGAAAGTGATAACACCTCACTCTTCCCTCCTCCCTCCCCTGCTCCAACCTATAACCTGATGACTGTCACCAGTTAGGTATATATTTTATCAAAAAATGTCTTCTACTCTATACCCAGTTTAACTTTTACGAAATGATAGACTTAGTATACATAGTGTCCAACTTAATTTTTAACTTAAAAAATTTTATTTGACACATTTCCCTGTCAGTACATATACTTAATTTACCAATAAGTGCTCATCAATATGAAGCAAGTTCAATAAACTTTGATATAGATGGGCCTCCCTCGTGGCGCAGCAGTTGAGCGCTGCGCTGTGGAGCTGTTGGCAGCACGCGATGCGAGTTCAACGCCCGGCGGGGGAGAATCCCACATGGTACGGCAGACCTCTCCTGCCTTGCCCGCTGCTCTCCTCAGCAGTGTATTTCTGATCTGCCTGTTCTGCTCCCCACTCTGTCTCTGGTGAATCCTCTCGCCATCCCGCGCCTCTGGCCTGTACCCCAGCTTGTATACATAAATAAATAAAATTCTTTTTAAAAAATAAATAAATAAACAAATAAACTTTGATATAGCTATACAATGAAATACTATACAGCCATTAAAAAGAAGTAACAATTTTTTTTTTAAGATTTATTTATTTATACATACAAGCTGGGGTACAGGCCAGAGGCGTGGGGCCGCAAGAGGGCTCACCAGAGACAAGTGGGGAGCAGAACAGGCAGATCAGAAATACACTGCTGAGGGGAGCAGCGGGCGAGGCAGGAGAGGTCTGCCTGGGATTCTCCCCGGCTGGGCGTTGAACTTGCATCGCGCACTGCTGACAGCTCCACAGCACAGAGCTCAACTGCTGCGCCACCAGGGAGGCCCAGAAGTAACAAATTTTTATGAAATAACATGAAATGATGGCAAATATATATTTATAAGTAAAAAGAGGCAAGTTGTTGAATGGTATGTATTACAATTCAACTTTTGTAAGAGAAAAACTGTTTGTCTATCCAAATTATTGCTAAATTCAGACAGCAAAAGTTTGGGCAGTGAATTCAGATAGTGAAGAATATTAAATTTTCCCAATGTATTCGGTGCCTAAGTTTTGGATAGCAAATAACAAGAGTTGGAATGAGGAGAAATAAATCTCAAAATATTTATCTAAATCTAATCATTTCCTAGGGGACTTTGGAGCAAGAGTCCAAGTTATTACAATATGCACAAAAATGGTTGGGAAATAATACATATTGAACCTAGCAGAGATTTTTTTTGGGAGTGAAGTTTTTTTTTTACTTTAACATTTTTTACTTTAACTGTGTTATTTGGATTTCTTACAATGCACATGAGTACTTCTAATCAAAAAACACAACAGAAATGTCATTTTTAAAAAGTAGATTGTGAGGGGCCTCCCTGGTGGCGCAGCGGTTGAGCGCTGCGCTGTGGAGCTGTCGGCAGCGCGGATGCCAGTTCGACGCCCAGCGGTGAGAATCCCACATGGTGCAGCAGACCTCTCCTGCCTCGCCCGCTGCTCCCCTCAGCAGTGTATTTCTGATCTGCCTGTTCTGCTACCCGCTCTGTCTCTGGTGAACCCTCTCGCCGCCCCACACCTCTGGCCTGTACCCCAGCTTGTATGTATAAAATAAAAAATAAATCTTTAAAAAAAAAAAAAGCAGTGTATTTCTGATCTGCCGGTTCTGCTCCCCACTCTGTCTCTGGCGAACCCTCTCGCTGCCCCACGCCTCTGGCCTGTACCCCAGCTTGTATGTATAAACAAATACATCTTTAAAAAAAAAAAGTAGATTGTGAGAACCTAGCAACTGAAGCAGACATGATATCCTAAGCATAGCAAAAGTCCTTAGGTATGCATCTATACTTCTAATACATTTGAAAGGACCAGTTCTTAGTAAAGAAATTGCTAGGTTACAGAGTGTCAATATTTTAGTTATATTTCCAGGTTGACCGTTTTCTTTCACACCAACATTGCTTTTGTTGGCCTGGAACAAATGAATTGGTTACTTCACCAGTAAAAGAGGTTTATTAAAAATCAACAACAAAAAGCAATTCAGAACTTGTAGTCTAATGGCAAACTACTGGCACAGTTTTTTGTTGTTGTTTTTTTTTTAAGTTTTTTTTTAAAGATTTATTTATGCATATAAGCTGGGGTACAGACCAGAGGTGTGGGGCGGTGAGAGGGTTCACCAGAGACAGAGTGGGGAGAACAGGCAGATGGACATAAATACACTGCTGAGGGGAGCAGCAGGGAGGAAGGAGAGGTCTGCGGCGCCATGTGGGAATCTCCCTGGCCGGATGTCAAACTCAAGTCGCTGCTGCCAACAGCTCCACAGTGCAGCGCCTAATTGCTGCGCCACCGGGGAGGCCGTGGCACAATTTTTCAGGATAAAGAAAAGAAGTGATCTTGTATAGATTTTAGAGGGCTGTTGTAAACTATAAGAGTCCATTGGAGGAACCCAGGAGCTCAAGGTATGGTATCTTTAGGCCTGTGCTGGGCTAGGGCATTCTCTCATCCACTGAGAGTAGCCTCTACCTTCCTCCCAGTGGGGCTGCAAAAGAGCATCACTACCTGTTAGTGACACAAGGCTTGTCTCCTCCCTTGGATTCTATCCTGTACCTGGGAGCTCTCTTCTGGCTTTCCAACCACTATTTATTAATTTCTACACTTTGAAAGGGCCAGTTTCCACAGCTTCCCTACAGCGGTACCATCAAACACTGGATCTATCAATCTGCTATCTTTTGTATTTTTGAAATTATTTATGAAGGGCCTCCCTGGTGGCGCAGCGGTTAAGGGTTGCGCTGTTGGAGGTGTCAGCAGCAGCGACATGAGTTCGTCGCCCAGCCCAGGGAGATTCCCACATGGCGCAGCAGACCTCTCCTGCCTCGCCCGCTGCTCCCCTCAGCAGCATATTTCTGTCAGTCTGCCTATTCTGCTCCCCACTCTGTCTCTGGTGAACCCTCTTGCCAGCCCACGCCTCTGGCCTGTACCCCAGCTTGTATGCATAAATAAATAAAATCTATTTTAAAAAAGAAATTATTTATGAAGTTGAGCATCTTTTATGTATTTGTTTGTCATTTGGATTTCCTCTTTTGTGAATTTTCTATTCATATATTTTGACATTTTCCTACTAACTTGTTTGGCTTTATATCTTCTTTTATAAAAATACTCTCTACATTAGAGATATTAAGCCTTGTCTGATTTTGTTCCTGAAGCTTTTCCCAGTTTGTCTTTCACTTCATTTAATGAGTTTCTTTTTTCTCTTCAGGTATTTAAATATTTCTTTCCAATTGAACTGTCAATCTTTTCCTTTAAGGATTCTGGAATTTATTTCTGTTATGCTTGGAAAAGTCTTCCCTACTTTAAGAGTAGGAAACTTTTTATTAGTCTTTTTTCTCCTACTTTTATGGTTTCCTCGTTTTATCTATTTTGTTCCATTTGGAATTAATTTTTATATAAGGAATTAGTTCACATCTCCTTTCAGATATATTCTTCAAGGATATATATTTCTCAGCATTTTATATGTGTTCTTTAATTTTGATCTTTTTTCCCCCACAGATGAACAGTCAACATGCTTAAGTCCAAATAAGTGATTGATGGTAAAATGCACCCCTTCCAGAATGTCTAATGAATTCCAGCTTTGTCTCAACTGAACTAAATTTATTAAATCTACTCTTCTTATCACTAGCATCAGCACATTCATTTTTTCACATATAAATGTCAAGGACTAAATATTCAAATAGATGTACAGACACTGATCCACAAAGCAACGGATGCCATTGACACTGAACAAGGTAGTTGTTTGAAATGTTCATTCATGAGTTCAATCCAAGTAGGAATCCAAGCTCTGGGAGTTTAGGGGTGTCAACGCATAGTCAAAAATCCCAATTATTTGAACATCAAACATACGAGAAGCAGGGCTGCAGTTTCTTACAATCAGATGTGAAAAGGGCCATACAGAGGTCTCAACTGAGGTTCCTAGCTTCCCTAGGAGAGCCACAGGAAATGCTACAGAGGGGTGATCTCTGATATCGGTCTTTAAATTGAGGAAGCATTCAACATTTGAAGAGGTCAACTTTTGAAGATTTGGTGACTGGAATTTCAGGCAGAGAAATCAAATGTAAGGAGGCTTACGCCACCTCCTTGAAACTCCCCCTCATCAAAGGAGGGAAGCTTTGGCGCCAGGCTTGCTCTGGTTGATGATTGACCTCACTCACAATACACTATCACTCCAACCCTCCTAGGCCTTTCATACCTTCCTATCTTATCTCTAATTGTGTTATAAAAGACTTACCCCCCACTTTAAAGAACTTCAGAGAAAAGTAAAGCAGGTCAGGAGATTTTACTTGAGATGACGAGATAACCTGACTTAGTCCTTTGTTGCTGTGGAGGCCTGTGGTGGCCTTGGCTTCTCACTCCCAGAATGAATGTCCCTGCTTACCTGGAGAAGGTGATACTCTCTCTCTCTCTCTCTCTCTCTCTCTCTCTCTTTTTTTAGATTTTTATTTATCTATGCATACAAGCTGGGGTACAGGCCAGAGGCGTGGGGCAGCGAGAGGGTTCACCAGAGACAGAGCAGGGAGCAGCACAGGCAGATGGACGGAAATACACTGCTGAGGGGAGCAGTGGGCAAGGCAGGAGAGGTCTGCCGCGCCATGTGGGAATCTCCTGGGCCAGGTGTCAAACTCACGTCCCTGCTGCCAACAGCTCCACAGCACAGCGCTTAACCACTGCACCACCAGGGAGGCCCTACTCTCTATTTTGTCAAGCCCTGGACTCTGCCTCTGCACAGATCACGTTCCACACTTTCCCAGGTGCATTCCCAGTCTCTTTCCCTTCCTCAAACCAAGCCTCCCGCCTAGTCCCAATACAGGTTTGCCCCACCATCTGAAAGGAGCACATTCCTATGAAACCATTTGTAAACTGAAATGGCATAAAGTGAAGAAGCAATGACCACTCACTTATATGGAAATTTTTTTAGCAGTCTCAGATCCCCAAAATAGCCCACCAAATCACACTAAGACATAAAACTCAAAATAATACTCACATGTAATAAAAACAGGAATGATCTGAGAAATACATAGCCTGATCAAATCATGCCCCAAGAAGGAGCATGGTGGGGTCACGCCCACTACACCAAGCACTGTTTCCACTTTGTCATAAAAGCAAAAATCCTCTTTGGAGTTTCAATCAGCAAAAGTAGGTACAGTAAGACCTCATATGTCCAAGATAGGTCCCTGGACACTGTGACTTCCAGTGAAAAGACATATAAGGAAGCCAATTTGACTACAGACTAATTGATAGAAACAAGAGTTAACTTTTTACAGCATATTTCTGGTCACAAAACATTACCAAGCTTCTAAATAAAGACCCCAAACACTTCTAATATTAAACAGTCATTTACATTCATTCACTCACTTCCAACCTGCTTATTCTGATTCGGGGTCTCAGGTGGCAGGAGCCTCTCCCAGCAGCTCAGAATGCAAGGGAGGACCCAACCATGGACAGACACCCTTCTATCTTGTGATGTATCTCACAGACACACCCACCCCCATTCAGACTAGGACAGCTGCAATACACAGGTGAACTTCAGGTGCACATCTTTGGAATATAGGAGGAAACTATAACTGTGTAATATCATAGACAGGGGAGGTTCCAAGTTCCCTGCCTCTCCCAAGGAAGAGTGGAGCTGAGCAGTGAGGAGAAGCTAGAAAAGACTGGGAGAAGCAAAAAAAGAAGAGTAAGAGAAGACTTGCAGGAGGCACATGGAGGAGAGAGACATGTGAAGCAGCAGCCACACTTGCTTTTCGGCCTTGGCCAAGTCCTTCATTTCTGTTTCACCTTCTAGATAATAGGAGCTATTTTAGATGATGACCAAGACCCCATATTGACTGCCAGTAACAGGAAAGTCAACTTAAAATGCTCAAACAATAAGGAGAATTTTCTTGCTTCCCAAGAAGCCCAAAAGTAGGATGTTTCCAGGATTTAATCCAGCGACTCAAGACCTAGTCTTTGCATGGACACAGGGGGCTTCCCAATTGCAGTCATCACATGCAGACTCATCCACCTAAGAGGGACCATCTCTTGCCTGTGAGGGTCATTTTTTTAACTGAAGAAACTTTCCTCAGATTGCCTGCACTCCCAAACTTCCCTTTCCAGAAGCGGATCGCATGTCCAGGAACTGCCCATGACAAGGAAGGGGCACCACCTGGTCAGTACGGACCATTGCATCTGAACTCTAAGTCCTGGAGGGCAAGGAAAACAATGGAACAAAACAGGGAGCTGCCAGAATGCAAGACGAACAATCCATGGAGGCTCCCAGAAGCTTTCTGCATCTGAAGGGGCACAACCAAAGAAAAGAGGCAAAAAAAAAAAAAAAAAAAAAAGAGTCAGTTCCTAAGTGAAGTATCCCTAAGCCCCTTTGTCTCTGACTCAACTCTCTGACCTGCCAGTCAGTCTTGCCAACCCTGGCCCCAGACCCTTCCAGAGGGACCTGGTTTGTGTCTTCCCAAGTCCCCCATTTGATTTATACTAATTAGTAGCAGAGTTGGCTCCCTGTCTGATATTCTCACTGCTAAATCAAGATTTCGAACACATGAAACTTCATGGTGACAGAGGGTCCTAATAAACAAAGACAATTAGAGACAGCAGAGGCCCCTGGAGAAAGGCAGCTTGAGGAACCGCTCTCAAAGAGGCCGCGCTCAGAACATAAAAGATAAGAACAGGGAAACAGTATAGCCTGGGATTCTAAACATTTTTTAACAAAAAAGACCAAGTTCCCATAATGCCTTTTGTGCACTGAATGGAAATCTGCTATGACAGATACATTATTCAAAAGAGGACACCCATCATTTTTTTCATAATACACCTTTCCTCTGCCAACTTCTCTAGGTCTCTTAATCACTTCCATCTACATACCAAAGAAGCTTCGGGGTTTTTTTTTTTTGTTTCTGTCTGGAGCTTTGTTATATTTAAAGTGCAATTCTTCTTTATACCAGTGCCTATCATTTTATATTCAGTAGATATGTAATAGATACTAAATTAAAAAAAAATCTCTTTGTCTCCTTCACGGGCCCTGCCTGTTTGCGCCTGATTTGTATTTTCCCCTCACCTTCCCCTGCACCTCTCTGACCACATGTTCCTGACAGATAGAGAATATCCAGGTGGCCTGGTACTTGGAAACTTGTCAGATGGTATTCAAAGCAATGAAGAGCACAGCATACAAGTCTTCGGTATATTGTTACAGGGAAACCCTGTTTAGAATTCACTAATTGGGAATTTGTGATTATTTGAGGAAGGGCCGGCTGAAGTTAACCTTTGTACTATCTATGAAAAAAAAAAAGAGTTCACTGAAGTTCTGAATAGTGTAAACAAGATTGGAAGGGGAATAATTATCTACTTAAAAGAACCAGTTGTTTTGAAAAGCTTTAGAAGTATCCTTTACATACAAACAGGGTAATTATGATTTAAACAAAGGCTGGCCTGTTTCTAAGGCTCCTTTGAAATGTCAATTACAAATTACTCTTGTCTATTCACCAAGGCAAAACCCACTCCTGTGTACCAGGCAACAGTTGGTTAGCTTGCTTCCATTTACTTGATTTGAAAATAATAAACCTAAAGTTCTTTTTTAAGTGGTATAATTTAATTCAGGCTTTTCACTAAACTAGACAGTTGGTCCACTCTATAGTGTGGGTGAAGATTTACTCATTACTAGCACACAATCAGGAAGGCATGGAGCGATAACTGCCTTCACTAGCTTAGTGGAATAGGTGGCAAATATTGAACATCTACAAAGAAAACTCCTCCAAACAGTGCCTTTTATTTTTTTATCTTACCATAGTAAAGAGACACATTTTGCATGGCAACTCAGGACACATACACTAAAACAAAAACAATGCTTACCCTTATTCTGTGTGATACTGTGGTTATTTTCTATTTATTTCTTAATAAATGCAAGTCACAACCCACTAAATTGATTTCACAGTCCCTTACTGGGCTGCTGTTTTGAAAACACTGCTTTAGAATCTGTAGGGAGAGGGTATTCCTGTGAGAGAAAGGGGAGGCGGTGAGAAAGGATCTGGGTTGCTATCTTGGCTTCTAGATGATGAGCTCCCCTCATCCTCCTCTCAAATCCTTAGCCATGACCCTCACTCCTCTGGTCACAACTGCTGTGTGATCCTGGACATTGAACACCAAGCTCATTCCTGTCCTCATCAGCCCTCCTGGCTAGGTTTCTATTTCTCTCTTTTACCAAAACATCACCCTGAGTTTCTTCCTGATAAGCTGGCCAGGTTTGGCCCTGCAGATGAGGAGAGCTGATGCTGTCCAGGCCCCTCACAGTGTGATGCCCCTCCGACTTGGCGGAATGGCTTGCAGTGAGACAGCCTGGGTAAGAGAAACTGCCAGCCAGTAGGATAAGCTGTCCCAAGCCCTGTTTGAACAGGTGGACTGAGTCATGGACAAACGGTCTGAACAATCTGGCCCCCACGCTGACCATGAGGCACCGTGATAGACAAAAAGCATTGCATCCTGACTAATGTTTATCTTACAGTTTCCTGGAGGGAGAAAGCCAAAGACCCACAAGTACAGTTGGGACATAACCCGTCTGCGCATGTCCAGGTGTGGTCCAACCCAGAACAAGTTACCACGCTGCTCTCCTATGCCCCCGCCTCCTCTAAATATCTCCTCTGATGCCCTTGCAGGAGCCAGGCTAACTGCTTTCCTACACTGGCTCCCTCATGCATTAGTCTCTAGCAAAACCTTGCTTGGTTCAACTACACTTTGCATTCTCTGGTGAATTCTTTCCCTTGAGGGCAAAGGACTCACTCTTTGGGGCCAGTGCCTGTAACACCGTCTCTGTTCAGTTTCTGACTCTTCGGTCCATCTTCCATTAACATCCTTCCCTGGTCTCTCTGGACTCAGTTTGGTGCTTGGTCTTCCAATTTCCCTAGTTGCTCTCAATTAAGAATGTGGATAAGGGCCTCCCTGGTGGCGCAGTGGTTGAGCGCTGCGCTGTGGAGCTGTCAGCAGCGCGTGAAGTGAGTTCGACGCCCGGCCAGGGAGAATCCCACATGGTGCGGCAGACCTCTTCTGCCTCGCCCGCTGCTCCCTCAGCAGTGTAGTTCTGATCTGCCTGTTCTGCTCCCCACTCTATCTCTAGTGAGCTCTCTCGCCGCCCCACACCTCTGGCCTGTACCCCAACTTGTATGTGTAAATAAATAAATCTTTAAAAAAAAAAAACAGACTATCTTCTCTTAAAAAAAAAAGAATGTGGATAAATACTGATACAGAGCACTAAAACTGGCCAAGGACACTGCCCAAATGGTTATACTGGTCACTGTCTGACTTCTTCACCCATGTGCACAAGTGCAAGACTACTCAGGCTCAGAAAACCACAATGGGATTTATTTAACAAACCAGGGAAAAACAAAGCGTTAGAGAGGCCAGAAATGGCCATTTATCTCACCTGAAGCAGTGTCCAGTCTTTTTAAGTGCCAAACAAAAAGCAGCTAAGACAGCGTCTTCCCACCACTGAGGATGCAGAGCTCCTCTCCCGAACCACGTGACCAAGATGGCGTCTTCCTGCCACTGAGGACACACGCAGCCAGACTGTAGGCCAGGTTCCAACTCACGAGGACAACAGAAGAGGTTCTCAGAGCTGCCAAAATGTCCCGACACAGCATCAGACAAGCAACACTTAAAACAGCAGCTGCAATGGCTAAATGGACCGACAAACGGCCACACTCACGCATTTTAGCAAAGCGCCCGCTCCGGGTCTTTGCCTTCTTTCCTTGGCTGTAACAGCAGCAAAACCAGGAGCAGTTTCAGTCACTCCGCTACTTGCAAAGCCTCCCAACTTTTCCTCTTGAAAATGGGTGCTGTGGGGGCCAAAATTGCTGACCCTGAAGTCGCTGAAGATCCAAAAAAACGCTCAACCGGAACTCTACATCCTGGCGGTTGAATCCATCCGCGTCTCCATCCGCTCTTCCTTATATTTCTTATCAGCATCTCCACCCCAAACTGCGATACTTTTTAACATTTTTCCTGGACTATCTATCCTCACCAGCAACCCCGTGGGGGGGGGGGGCACCACCTGTAACAGACTTTGGCCTCAGCCACCGGTTACAATACGACTTTTTTGTGGTCAAATTTATAGGCCCAGCTACCCTACTCGTGCCTGCTGTGTGACCTTGGGTATGTCATTTGATTTTGAGTTTCATCATCTGTAAAATTGGGGAAACACCTATTTTGCACACTTCTGACAAGTAAATAATCCTTATGAAATGCTTACTGTGGTACCTGGCATATGGGAAGCTCTCTAAATGTTACTGTTTACCACTACTATTATTGCTGTTATTGGTTCAGATTTAGCCTACTGGCTCATCTCTCCTCCCACCAAAACCAACCCTCCCAAGTCCTATAATGGCAGATACTGGTTCAGAATTTGAGACAGTCTACCCTGCACATACTTCCCAGCAACCCCATTCTCCAACCCCTCTCCAAATACCTATGTGTATATGAGTTCATTACCACATCCATCTCATTAGAACTTTCCCTGGAACCCAGTTCCTGACAAGAATTGTGTTGCTTGATGTAGGTGAACATTACCACAGAGGTCAGTTCTGGTCATTTAGCTGCATACATGAGCCACAGGTAAACCAAGAATTTCATGTCTTCCCTCAAGCAAGCCTCCTAAAGAGGGTAGAGTTAAAAATCAGTTTACTAATTTACCTCTTTCAGCAAAGATAGGGTGAAGAGGGGGGGCAGTCATTCAGCCCAGGGTCTCCACCTGATAGCCCAAATCAGGCTCTGAATAAAACTAACACCCAGGCATGACTGTGTTTGCAGTCCTGGTTTCATGGCCTCTCCCCCAACTGACCCCTTCTGTACCTCACTCAATAAGCCAGAATGAAAGTGCTGGCCATGCTTTTGTTCCTCATACTATATCCTTGCCTTTTTTCCTTTAAGTCTGTGCATTTCTCTTAGCTTGGTATGCCCTCCTAGCTATATTTGGCCTGTTTTTGGTTTCATGTACTCAACAGATTACAGTGTCCCCTCATATTTAGAACCCCTGGTTCACTTCAAGCCTGATTCATTTTTCCTACAGCCAGCCATCTCCCTCCTGTCCCCCAACTCTAACCTGTTCTAGGCCCTTGGATGAGTCCATGAAAAGCAGCAATTTTTAATATAAATGATTCTCCAGGTGATAGTGTCATTGGTTACACTCTAGATCCACAAGCAAAACATTTAGGTCATGGGTTCTTACTCTGTTGTTTGGAAAATGCCATTGTCATCCTTTTCCTGGTGATATTATATCTGCTTGGACATATTTTATGTCTGTCTGTGTGGGATGGGAGGGTGATGAACTTGTCTTGAAATAAGGATTTTCCATCCTTAGAGAATAGCCTAGATCATAATAATTAAAAACCCAAATTCTGAAGCCAGGTGAGTTGTGTTTAAATCCTGCCTCTGCAACTCATTTCCTATATTTTTAGGTTGGCATTTTGTTTTTTAAGGTTTTGGATTTTGTTGTTTCCGTGCTATTTAATAAGTAAGATAACTCTAGTATCTTGATCATATCAAGCTAGAAATACCAGAATCATTCACTGAGGATTAGATATTGGCCCCGTGTTGCTTTCTCTACCTCTGTTCTCCCCAGCTCCTCCCTTTTGCATTAAAGAATTGCTTTGGACAGTGATTCAACCGCATTATTTATCTGTCAGGTTGTCTAGTACTGTGCTAGGTCACAGAGATGCAAACATAAATCATGAATTCTACTTTAAGGATATATATTTATACTCACGCATATACATGGGCATGATACACACATGCATACGTGTGTATATACATATATATGACAGACTTACAGACTCATTAAAGACATTTGTTAAAATGTTAAGAGTCCTGAGATAGAGATCTTTTCAAGTTATGCTGGATTGTGAGGAAGGTTACAGTAAATTCTGATTGTGGAAAGCAAAATGGAGGTGGGTGTCAAAGAGTAAAGGAAGGCTTCATGGAAAAGGTTGACATCTGACCTGAATCTTGAAGTTGTCCAGCTTTTCACTTGCAGCTTCAGATTTGTTCCAGTACTGAGGTGATCTGAATAAGACAACGCTCCACAAATGGGCTCAGAAATGTCACCCCATGTCCTAGATTCTACTGACTTAGTTCCAGTGTGGAGTTCCCATATTGTCCTCCTAGCTCTTTGTTGCAGTCAGTTAAGAAACCTGCTACTACTATGGAGATCCCTAAGCCTGAAGTCTCTGTGAGCTCTTCTCCCAGCCCCCACAAAAGGCTCAGGTTTTGGTATTAGCCGCAGTCTTTATCATACTTTGTTACCTAAATCCTTCCCCAAGTCTTAATCCCTTCTTTGAACTCTGGCCCTGTGACCAGAGCCCCTGCTGTTTATCTCCTCTGCCAACCCTCTTCTCTGAGATCTGGATCTTGTTTTATATCCCAGATGGGGTTCTGTCATTCATCTGAAGAAGGAACTGCAATAACAACTCATCTATCTAGGCCTTCCTGAAATCCCCACTGGGGTATCCACTAAATTAGAAAACCCAGTGCTAATTATGTCTAGATTGAGACTAACTTATGATAAAGTCTCTCTACTCGACCTAACTTTAGTCAAGTTCCTTTGAGCTCTCTTCTTAACCAGATCTCAGCCTTAGTGCCTGTCCTGTCTTTGGCCTGGCCAGTTCATAAAGAATGCTGCTAGGTCAGTTTAGTGACAGTCCCCATCCTTGGTTATCAAGCCCCATATTTCCTTGCCATATTTGGAGATGCGCGTCATTTCTCTCCCCTCTTGCAATAGATTTGAGCCCTATTACAATAGTGTTGAATTAAGTCTTCCTTGGTATTTTATTAAGTGTTAGAATGATTTTTTTCTTTAATATTTGCTTTGGACAATAACCAACATGGACAGCCAACAGCCCAGCTGTCCCTCTGGGAATGCTGCCTCCCGCTCCTTGGTCTAGCCTAAGAATCAGATCTATTCCCACTTTCAAGCTCCTCCATCACATAGCTGATGCTTGCATAACAGTACCCCCTTCGGAGAGTCACCTGAAAATATGGACTTGGAGAATATGGTCAATTCTATTTCATAATTCCATTTACCGAATTCATTTAGTCAGTCAGATAATAAAAACATGAATGAACTGAAATGGTTTCTGAACATAAATATATTTTCAAAGAGCTTCCTTATTTGTATACAGACAAAAACAAAATACACACACACTCAAAGCATAAATTATCTGTCTTGGGCTCTTTTGAATAAAAAACCATGGCAGGAGCAGAACTTTGATGTTCCAACGATGCCATAAACAAATTCACTGGGCTTTTTTGGGACAAATAATTATCTGAAATTTTACCGCTTGGGTTCGCAGTATGTTTTTGTTGGTAGAGAGACTTTTTTGTAAAAGCCTCCTCACCTAGAGCTCTGGTAATTTTTCATGTTTCATTCATCTCTTCATTTGGCTTCAAGGAAAGTAAGGAGTAAACAAAATTCAAAATTTACTGATTATTTTTGTTGATGGCAGGTAAACAATTTTCCTCTTGAACATCTCCCCTCATTGGGGTTGTTACTGAGGTGTTTTGAAGGAAATGGCGTATCAACCATTCGTTGGTTCTCATGGCTTTGCAGTGGAGACAGGGCCTTTCCCTGATTTGGTGATTTCCCAGATTCCTTTGCCTTGGAGCTATTTTTCTCTTCTTAACAAGGACTGGGGGTAGGTGGTGTTCACTTTCACTCTCCTTCCATGAGGAGGCTCCAGAGTTAGATTCATCACTGTCACACTCAGTAGTATCACTGTCATGGGTCTGATTCACCTGGCTGAATTGAAAATGGCGACTGACTCGTCTTTGTTCAAGATAGGCATTGACCAAAGCCACTTCTGAGTTAGTTACAGGGGTAAGTTGGCTCAGCTTTGATTTTTTCATCATTTGTGGAGAGTCCCAGGCACCATCTTTGTTTGACCGCTTATGGGAAGTATCTTTGCTTGCTAACAACCAACAAAACAAATCAGTGAGTTAGGCACATTATTGGTTACCACAACTTCACAATACCTACTGAAGCCTATGTACATGTGGGCTCACTCTTAGTTACTATTTTTCTCCAAGTCACCACTTTCCTCTTCATTTGCAGATATTGGCTGCTCACTGCATTTTCCAGTACCACACCAAATCTCCTAGACACCAAAAGGGTCAGATAGATATTTGGTATATTATTTTTAAAGTTTTGTGAACCAAACCCTGATATTAGATCAAGGGAAAAGTCTCCAAATTTTTCCAGGAAAAGATCTTTTATCCCCTTTGCCTTGAAGTCTTAAAGATTCAAGTGTGTATATGAACGTGATTTGAGTAGCTGGAGACTGAAAAGGATCTTTTCTTTATACAATGGTGTACCAGGGTTGGCCTGTACCAGTCAGTTCACAGAACTGATTTTTAAACTTTCAGTAATTTTATGAGCCATTAGTAAAAATTAAATTAAGCAAACTTACCATTAAATCAATTTATTATGAAGAAACATAATAAATACTCAAAACCCATCACTTCAAATTATTTTACATTTTATTATAATGTATTCTCTTGAAGCTATTTATGTCTATTGTACCTGAATATTAGAAATACTAATAATGATGTGCTATAGTGCATCTCTTTCCAACTCTATGTTCAATGACAAATGTTAGAAACTTGAAATCAGTTTTATGGGATAAAAATCCACAAATGATAAAAATTAGGACTTCATTTATGGTTTCGTTGTTTGGCTAGGCTTAAAAAAAAGATAGAGAACATGTTACAACATAGATTACATTGAAAAGTGTCATGCCTGTAGCTACTACATTGTGAATGACCTCTAGAAATGAGAAAAGTCTTCTAGGGTATTCTAAACCCTTATACAAGTCAAAAAAAAGAAGTCACTCACATCATCGACAACCAAGTTAAATTCCAATATAAATATTTTCCTGTTTCACTTTTATCTTACTCCTTAACTTAAAGGTAAGTAACTTTCATATTGAAACTACTCTAGTTCATCAACTGCAGTTATAGATTGGCTAGGGCTGCACAGGTCTGGCAAAAACCAAGGAAAGAGTTTTGTGAGAATCAGTGTTCTATATGGAACTAAACTTAAAGTATTACGTATTTTCATACTCTTTAATTGTGTGGTACAATGGAACACTACTCAGCAATCAAAAAAGATAAACATGCCATTTGCAGCAACATGGATGAAGCTGGAAAGGATTATGCTCAGTGAAATAAGCCAAAGGGAAAAAGAAAAGTATCGGGTGTTTTCACTTATAAGAGGAACATAGGGAAGCCATAAAAGGGATCAGAAAAAGAAAAATAGACAAAGCCAGCAAGCAAATTATAAATCAGAGCCATTCAGTAGGGGAGGAGGAGAGAGAGGGATCAAAATGGAAGGGAAGAGCACAAGAGTCTATGGTGACGGTTCACAGGTGTCTTGATGGTGGTAATTTTATGGGGACAACACCTGAGAGGAGAAATCAAACACTGTAAAAAATTGAACAATGATGTCAAAATATATAAATAAAAATGAAAGAAAAACCAAAGTGTGTGATATATGCCCTTTACATTAACTTTCAAAAATTAAGAATACATGTATACACACATTTTTAGAGAACCAGTTGTAGAGCATTTACCAGCACAGCATTGGCTATAGGTTATTGAAAAAGATATAACAGACAGCTCATAACTCTGTATAAAACTAACAGTAAAGGCATGTGAAATGCAAGTTGTGTGAAGGGATAATGCTATGGAATAAATAGAGAACTTGAGCTCTACCTATCAGTAATTTATAATCTCTTGTGACTTTGCTGGAGCAGCTAAACTATCTTTCTGCTCTGAAGGAAGGACCCCACCCGCCGGGTCACTATAGGCATGGGGAAGCCTTACCAAACTCTTGAGCTGTTCACGTTTGTTGTTTGCTTCCCACACTCAACACATATTTCTCCCATCATAGTCCAATATCATATGTGTCCTGGCTCTCACCTTTACTTACTGAAGTGCTTGTTCCGCTGTCTTCATCCTTTTTCTTCTCAGACATCTGTTTCAGAAATATGAATTAGTAATAGTGATGTCAGTTGGTTGCTCTTCACTCACATTTACTTGTTAAGAAACATAATTACCCTAGACCCTTTCTATAATGTCTTATTTTAAACATTCAGTGCAGTTTAATAAATATTTATTGAGTTTTTGTTACAGTCATCTGACTTCTTATGTCTGTTAAAGAAGACCAGGCTCTGATAGCAGACTCTACCAAAATATTTTCAACCAAGTAAAATGGAACAAAGACTTCAGAGAAAATAACACTTATCAGAAGTTATAAAGTTTTCTTGCACTCACATTTATAGAGAAATGACATTTACAAACAGATTTTACCATACTAGGATTAGTTTAAAATTACTTTTTAAAGGACATGTTGATAAGGTCACGATTGATAATTCTTGAAAGTCTTTACCTGAATACCTAAACATTTCCTAAATCTTTTAGAAACTTTCCTCCAAAATTCAACCATAATCTTTGAAGATGGGAACCAGAAGAAATAGATTTCTTTGAGTAGTTTCATTTTCAGATATTCTTGCCCCAATACTCAAAAAAAAAAAAATTTGACCCATTTTCCAGATAAGCGTCCCACTCTTTGGCGCTAAAAATGTCTTTGCCAAAGACACAAATATAAAACACCTCTTTCAGAATGTTTCAAATGTTAGAAATATTCAAATATTCCTAACATTTTTGACACATAAAAATTCTTCTGGAAATCTATCACCAGGAAATAACCCCCCAGAGAGAGAAAATTTTGTGCAGAGAACTACTCATCCCAGTATAGTAAAAGGATTAAAACATGAGAAAATAAAATTTTGTTAAAAATCAAGATGCAAATTTGTATAGGCAGCATGATCACAAGTTAGCTAAAAATATGAAAAAAACAGATTTTAAGGAGTGGATGCAAGTATTAGCAAGGATTGAGTGCCGATACACATTTTTTCCCTTTCTAATTCCTTAAACTGTCTACAACTGGGGGAAAAAATGGATTTACAGATAAGGCACACTCCTTTGGGTTGAAAGTGCCATACTTGGATATTCATAATACAATCTACAGTCCTTGGCCCATTTCTTTCTAAATCTCTATGTCGCCAACCATAGGTAAGTATCTCTAACAAGGTACCTCTTTGCTTGGCTTACTGCTATCATTCTCTTTAAAAAAAAATGCTTTTGTGGCAGGTCTGAAATATTTTAAATTTAATACACATCGTGATGATTATTAAGAGATTACTTTATAAACCTAATAGTTAATCATAGGTGGTTATTTCTATTTAATTTATTATTTTTTTACTTTATTTTTTTTCTACTTTCCTGACATTTCCATATTTTCTATAATGCCTACTTTTGTAATGGAGGTGGGAACGTGTTTAAAAACACTTGGTTTATATCAGTCTCACAGAAAGTTTTCATATATGATTTGATGTCTAATCAGAATATAATCACAAAATCAAAAGAAGGATTTTTACATCAAGCTAAGTGAAATCATATGAATTGTGGTTACCCAAAGCATTTTATGAACGGTGTTTGTGTGTGACTCAGTGAGCTAAAACAGCACTAGTGTCTCCCAGAAGGGCAGGATAGCATAGTTGGGGGAGGGGGAGCCTGTGGGGGCACCTCTGCCTTCTCCGTGATAACTCTGTGATAACACTTCAGTTTCCACATATGCAAAATGAGGAGTTTGGGCTGGTATTGTCAGCAAAAATCCCAGCACTGGCAGTCTGAATAAACACTAAACAAACATATAAGCTAAACATAATACTTATCATCTGAAAACAAAAGGGTAAAGGCATCTTTAAAAGTGGCAAATCCAGAGGAAATTAGCGTGCTCATTTTTGAGGATAATTACCACCACATTTCCATCACGCTTTTACCATTACTTCAAGGTTTGTAAATAAAGACTCAGAGTTAAGCAGAGAAAATGAAGTTCAAAGTAAAGGAAAAATTCCATCCTCCTTAACTAGCTCTCATATGGTTCTCAGATTTCAAATCTGGGACCCTTCAGAAGCAGCAGTCCAACCAATTGGAGCTGCCATAAGGATACAAAGTGAAAGACAAAACCTCTAAGATAATTAAGGTTTTAATCAGCACTGAAGAGTTTTGATTCAACATTTAGAACTATGCTTTGAAGCAAACAAGTAATATGGCAGGAAGCCTGGGTCTATTTCACTCTGTCACTAACAACTTGTATGACATTAGACAAATCACTTAATTTCTTTGGGCCTTATCAATTAAAAAAAAGTGGGGGTAGGGGTACCGAGTCTTACTTGCCTATAACAGGAGGCTGGACCTTACTTTTTTTAAGGTCCTTGAAGTTCAGGACTCTATGACTCCAAGGAGTTGATGCAAGCAGGAAGGAGAGGAATAGCTTAGACCTCTGTAGTGGTCTTCAAGATGAACTTGCCAGGAATCAATTTCAATGTTTCATTAATTTTCTAAAGTAGCATTTCTTGCCAGGTTAGACAAATTCAATATACTTAGCTAGGGAGTGTAAGACATGTGTATAAGCTATCGCTATTCTAAATCTCCTTTTGGCAAAGTATTACCTAAAGAAGCATTTAGACTTTAGCAGAAACTACTTCTTTGCGGGGAGGAGGTGGTGAGGAGAAGTGTCTTTGATTATTATAATGGAACCCATCTGGCAAAGACAATAACCTTCTCTCCATCCCGAGCTGATAGCGCACCAGCCTAGCTGCCCATTGCCATCCCAGTGCTGACTATATTACCAAATGTTGGTGGTTTGATTAATCATCAGTCTGAAATTAATTGCCAACATGGATTCCATGTCAGCAATTTATAAGAGCTCAGTTACTCATAATACGTTGAAACATGATAATGCTGATAAAGTAAGCTATCTATTCCTAAAAGGATGGCATTTTCTTCTGCAAGGAGGTGGTCGAGAGTGGTGATTAGTTTAGTTCTGCATCTTATTCTAGGTGCAGAATGTTCTGCCTCATTATAAAATCCCCTGGATCTTATATTTATCCTATAAAAATTAATGGGCTACAAAAGGAATTTGGAGGTCATTAACCAGTAAGGAAGTTTACCCAATATTACCTAGCATATAGACAACCTGCAAACAATCTAGATATCTCTACCTGCATATTGGTAACAGTACAATCACAAGACAGAAAATTATGCAGCCACTAAAAATGTTGTGGTGTGTGTATAATTTGGGGAAGTGTTACAAAATAATATTTAGATTTTTAAACAGCAAGATAAGAATATATAAATGATATAAGCCAAGCATTTAAGATCAAAGATAGAAAGCAAGATGAAGAGAAGTATATTAGGATAAAGAAAAAGGGAAATACTAGAAGGACATACTCCAAAATATTAACAGTGGTTATCCCTAGGAAATAGGGTTACAGTTGTTTAATCTTTCTTCTTCATTCTTTTGTTAACTTTTGGGTTCTCTCGAATGAGACTGCATTGTTTCTAAAATTACAAAACAAACTTTTAAAAACTAGCTACATTTGGCCTCCCTGGTGGCACGGGTTAAAATCTCAGCTCTATCAAGCTATCACTAGCCACTGCTGCAAGAGTTTGATCCCCAGCCAAGGAGCTAACCCACAGTGCACAGCAGACCTCTCCTGTCTCTGTCACTGCTCCCCTACTCTGTCTCTGGTGAATCCTCTCATACTCCCCCTCCTTTGTGCCCCCCCCTCTGGCCTACAAGGCAGTTCTTCTATGCATAAATAAATAAAAATAAATCTTTTTGTTTTTTTAAAGTAGCTACATCAAAGTAAATATATTTTATGGAAAGTTCCCTAGTATAAACATATTATTTAAACGAAAAAGGAATCCTACCCAGACAGAAGCCCTAGAGAAGACCATCAGGATCAATATAATGACAAAATACCAAAGCAGGAAGCTTCCTATTGTTCCACAAGAGTCATCCTTCCGGCATTCATAATCCTGATTTGGGATGGAAAAACTTAAAGGAATAGGGGGAGGATCCACTTCCCAAAATAAGGAAAAAAGGTCCCCCATGATGGCTTCTTGCTTGAAAAATAAAACATACTCAAAGGGATGAAGATGTGTGGGAAGTGCACCACTCCATGTGTCTGACAACTTCCTTGGCAACCTATTGTGACATACACTTCAGCAACTGTGACACAACTGACAAACACCTCTTGGATTTCTTTGGAAGAAACTATTACTACTACTACTACTACTACTACTACTACTATGAAAAAGTTTGCTATTTGCCACATATCTCAAATAAAGTATATTCTTCTGCCTTAATCTTTTTTCTGAAACTTGCATATTTGTTGTGTCTTTAAAATTTACAGTCTCTGAGGCAGTCATTCAGCTTGTTGATTTGTTTCTTCTATTTGCATGGTAACACTGCAAATCGACATACGTACATCTGACGGATTGTAGACGGAATTGTGTCTCCTAAATTTATATGCTGAAGCCCTGACTACCAGTTTGAGTGTATTTGGACAGAAAGCCTATTAAGAGATAGCTAAGGCTAAATGAAGTCATAAGGACAGGGCCCTAATCCAGAGTCCTTTGACAGAAGAGACATCAGGGGGAAAGGCCGTTTGAGGAGACTGCAGGCCAATGGAACAGGCCTCAGGAGAAAAACATGCCCCGCCTCACCTGTCCCCCCTAGGGCACCCGCCTACCTCCAGTCTTGCTGGCACCTTGATCTTGGACTTCCAACCTCCAAAACTGTAAAAAAAAAAAAAAAAAAATCCACACACTTTTTTTGTTGATTAAACCACTCAGACTGTGGCATTTTGTTATGGCAACCCTAGCAAACTAAAACATAATACTAAGTATATATCAAATTTGTTCCTATTTAAGCTTTTAAATAAATGCACAAAAAGTGTATATTACATTAAGATGATACTACATTGATTATATAGAGATTTCATTAAGAAAGGAAATACAGATGTGTCTGTTGTGAATTGCAACAAACCTATACAATTTCTTCCCAGGAAAGAATCAGATATGGGATGGGGAGGACTCTGTTTTCTTATTTTGACTTACAACCTCTTCACATCGACCACATTTTGAGCAATTTTTAAGTTAGTTCATGTCTAAATGTAACACGAACAAAACACCATTGTTGCTAAGGTAATGTAAAAATCCCTCTTTAAAAAATCTATTGGGTTCTTAAGAGCATAATATACCTACAGGTTTTCATTATTATGCAACACCATGAGAAAATTTCATTTTCCTCTCTTTGACTTTACAAGCATTTTAGGAAAAATTTTGGTCATGGAATCCATATGATGGAACAGTGCAGTAGCTTATTGTGATATGGTGTAATGCTTTTGTTAAACACACTTTTCTGCGTCCCCAAGGGCCTACACATCCTGGCCCTCTCAGTGTGCTACAAGCCCACATCGCCTAATCCAGAAAGTTCTTGGGTCCCTGGGTCCAATGCCCTTCATCTGCAGCGTTCAATGAGCCCCACCTCACCTGCAGCCCGCAGCCCTCGTTCACCTGTCCGCCTCCGTGGGGCTGAGCTCCTTCTGGCAATAACCTGGAAGCTCTTGCTCTTACTTTTACGGCCCTGCACAGGGCTCAGTGGCAAATTGTAGCCGTTTGTATTTGTTAAATAAAACCAAACTGAATTCCATGAAGAACCTTTTCCTCAGGATCAGAAATTCTTAAAACCACTATGCACTGAAAGTAAAGGCTTTTTTTTCCCCAACCTCAAAACCACTAGCAACTTTAACAACATATTTTGGGTTTTATTACTGCACTCTCATTACACGGATATTTACAATTTTACATCGGGTCAGAACACTTTATTTTTTCTTAACACAGACGTGTGAGAAGTGCTTTGTCGTTGAGGAGGGTAAAATGGACACATTACCACGCACCCCGAAGCCTACAATTACCACTCTGATTAATAAAGTCTACTTTAAAATGAGTCTACAAATGCCCTGAGGAAACTAAAGCTATATTACCATATAGAATTTCAGCTTGTTATAATTATTACATTTCACTGCGGGTTCAGAACCAGGTCTGAATTTTGCTGCCCAGTTTTCTCCCCACAGAAGAGCGGGAGCCACAAATCCGAGAGCTGTTTCCCTGGTAACGCTCCAGCCTCCGTCCCACCTCCCCCGCCCATCTCATCATCTCGCGAGACGAGATAGTCTCGCTCTTCCGGTAACTATAGCCCAGCAAGCAGGTCGCCTTCCCCTTAGAGTTTGGCTTCGCGCATGTGCAGTACGGAGTGGCGCGAGCCAGCGACTTCCGGCCGAAGAGCACGGTGCGTTTTCGGGGTCATGTTTGTGCTTCCTGGACGCGGAGTCCGCGCGGGACGTGGGAATCCGGCGCCCGCGCATCTGCCTAGGGCTCAGCCTAAGTGCGATGTGGCCAGGCGTCCCACCACCCGTAGTGGGAGGGAGGAAAGAAGCAATAGGGGGTGCTAAAGTTTGTGCTGGGACAGCCAGGGAGGAAGTTCCTCGACTGGGGAGTTGTAACACGGGCGCTGGGTGGCGGGAAGGGTACTGCTCTGTGCTCAATGGGGTACGATTCCATGAAGCTGCAGCAAGTCTTAACCCTTGTCTGTAAAAGATGAAGCCTAACAGATCAATGGAAATATAAACACCATTGTGGACCAAAAACAATGCACACTTTCCCCCCATTCGCCCTCTCATCCTTTTAAAACTGTGGGTGCTCGCCCTTCTAAAGTTTAAATCCTAATGATTTAACAGCGACGTCAAACAGCTCTCAGCGTGCAGTGATCCGAGACCTGTTGTTTAGGATTAGACCGGCAATGGCTTCCGCCTGAGGATATAGGAGAGTTTTGTGGCTTATAGTTTATGAGGAGTACTTTCTCCCAAAATTCGATATTTTGAGTTTCTTAGATTACGCCCTTTGCCCCTGTGACATAATCCAAAAACACAATACAGACTAGCTGCAGACATAATCACCAACCCTTAAATTACGAAAATTAAACATTTCTATTTCGTGGAAATATTATTCTCTCAAGTGACCTGCCAGTTCTCTGTTGATTGCAAATGACACCATTGAAATTGTAACTTAGGGGTTCCCTTTTCATATATTAAAATGTGAAACATTTTGGCAAGATACTTTAAAGATGGGGGAAGTATGTGCAATTTTTAATAACCTTTATAAAGGGCACCACTTTGATTTCTTAAATAGAGAAGTGCTTACTCTTGGTTAATTCTTGTGTTTTTTGTTTCTGAATAGATGCAAGGGGAACCAAATCCTAGTGCTTCGCTTATTGACAGAACTATCAAGATGAGAAAAGAAACAGAAGCTAGGAAAGTGGTTTTAGCCTGGGGACTCCTAAATGTATCTGTGGCTGGAATGATATATACTGAAATGTAAGTGACCCTCCCGAAACCCCCCCACCCCACCCAGTGAAAATGTTACGTAGCCAATGGGTTTTTGTGTGTTTTGATTTTTTTAGTTATTGAAAAGACTTTCTAATTTTTTCAGGACTGGAAAATTGATTAGTTCATATTATAATGTGACATACTGGCCCCTCTGGTATATTGGTAAGTAATTTTCACTGTAATTTAGATTTACTACCAAAGAAAGGTTTCATTTCAGTTTAATTGAACTTAGTATTCATTCCTTCACTCAATAAATATTTGAGAGCCTGCTATGTTCCAGAATGTGGGACTACAGCAGGAAGGCAACAAGGCCCCTGCCATCCTGAAAGGAATAGTCTAGTATAGAGGAGACAGTCAAATTAATAAACAATACAACTATAGGTAGTCCTGGCTTCTGTAAAGGAAAAGTTTGGGGGTAGTGAGATTTGTATTTGTTACCCTCCCTGAAATGTCCTTTCTACTCTACCTTTGTACCTCTCCAGATGAACCAGTCTTCTACTCTTAATGCCTGCTTTGGAGTTCTTCATTCCTTTCTGTCTGCTTCATGAGATCTTGTATATAAAGAGTCCTTATGGTTCTAAAGTCTATGATAGGAGGTGGTGGGACAAATGAAAGAGCAAGACTTTGGTTAAGCAGGCCTGAATTAGAGTCAAGGTTTCAGTAACTAGCCATATGTTCTGCAAAAGTAACTTGAATTTTCTACAACTCTTGATTAATTTTTACAGTGACCATGAAGTATTTATTGTGTAAGGTTGAAGAATAAGTGATACACTCATTGCACAAAATGGACATTAAATGGTAGTTGTGAGGAATTAAGAGATAACTTTCAGTTTTCTGTTAATTTGCTAAAATAGGATTTTATTTCTCCCTTTTAAATAAATGTTCAACCACCACCACCACCACCACCCTTTTTTTTTTTTTCCTAGTAAATTCTTATTCTCTTCCAGAGCTTGCCCTTGCATCTCTCTTCAGCCTAAATGCCTTATTTGATTTTTGGAGATATTTTAAATATACTGTGGCACCAACAAGTCTGGTTGTTAGCCCTGAACAGCAAACACTTTTAGGTTTGAAAACAGCTGGTAAGTGTTTTATATCTCTTGCAAAGGTGGGGGAAAGGTTGGCAATAAATCTTTCTCAATTTAATTTTCCCATTTCATAGACTCAGTGGGAAGGGACGTCTAAGGCCATCTGGTTCAACTATATTAAACAGGTCTATAATAAATTGTCTTAAGACCATCGATTATCATTCCTATTTGAATGAGTTGAGTGGAACTAACATTCAACAACTTGATGAAAGTATGTTCCATTATTTAATTACAATTAAATGACTAACTTGCTGCATTAAAGCTGGTTTCTTATTTTGAACACTAAGGAAATAGTAAATAACTAATTTATCCTTTGGTGATAATACTTTGTAACTTAACAACCAAGTCACTTTTCCTTTTTCCTGAAGAAAGTTTCTTAAATCAGTTCTAGAAATGCTATTGATATATGTGTACACATATTTTTTTATTTTTTTTTTTTCCTTCTAGTTGTACAGACTACTCCTCCACATGATCTGGCAGCAACCCAAATCCCTTCCTCTCTCCCCTCGCCTTCAATTCAGGGACAGAGTGTGTTGAGTTATAGCCCATCTCGCTCACCTAGTACCAGCCCCAAGTTCACCACCAGCTGTATAACTGGATACAGCCCTCAGCTTCAAGGCCTGTCATCAGGTGGCAGTGGTTCTTATAGCCCTGGAATGACCTACTCCCCTGTCAGTGGTTATAATAAGGTAATGACTCTTTTTTTTTTTTCAGTCAACCACATTATTTTAAAATTGGGAAATCATTATTAAGTTCAAACTCTTCATTTTATCGGTGAGGAAATTGAGCAGCAGTTTGCAATTGACTTGCCAAAATCATCCATTTAAGAGCCACAAATACAACCCAGATTTCTTGACACTAGTCAGAAGTTCTTTATACCACATCTTAAAATGAAAGAAAAAATTTATATTTTACAAAGATAATGAACCTCAGTTCACCGTCTAGGATCTTTCTGCAAGATCTTTTGAAGTTGAAACTCTGATAATTTTTTTAGTTTCCTTTATTCATGTTCCTTCATTCTTTGCTATTTTATGTGAAACTTTTGAAAATCCTTATAGAATTTGTGTGCTTTTCATCATGTTGGAGTATTATCTTAGCTAAAAATTAGGCTTATCATGTAGTTTTACTCTTTAAGTGTAAGCACTTTTCATGAGATGTTTGGAGTCAACTATGCAATTTTTAAAAAAACAAAGCTACACATTTTACATTTTTAGTAGTCAAATCTCTCTTATGCTTTTGTTTTAACTTTAGAAATATTCAAACTTTGAGGATTGATTTTTTTTTTTTCTGCCCTCTCTATGATGTATAAGATGAAGGTTTTCTTGTTTAGGGTTTTTGCCAAGATAAATTAGTTGTCCCAATACTATATTATAGGGTCTTTTTCTGGGACATTTTCTATTCCCCTGATAAGTATTTTAATGCTAGCTTTAGCAGTTTCACTGTAGTGAGTGTTACATAAGTTAACAAATAATGCCAAAAACTATTGCTTGTTTTGTTTCAAAAATGGCTAAATGAGAGCTTATATTTTATTTGTACAAAAGAAGTCACTCCTACTACCAAAATACCAGGAAAATGTTTATTTTTAAAGAAATAATCTTTCCTTACTTTATCTCTTTTTCTACCCACTCTTTTCCAGTGATTTCTTATGACTTGTACATTGTTGAATTTATAGGTTAAAAGAAAAAAATGATAAATTGAGATCTTTCACCTTATTCTTTCTGGTTTTAAAGTCTTAAATGATATATTAAGAAAACATCAAAAGAAAGTACAGAAGACATATATCAGGAAAACACAAAAGAAGAGTTAGCAGTAGTATCATCAAAATACAATTTTAAGGGAGAAAGCACCCTATCGTCAAAAGGTCATTTTACATTGATGAAAGAAAGAAGTCATAATAAAGATGTTACAGTCATGAGCCTTATCTGTTATGTAATAAAACGGCATAAACATGAAGGTATAAAAAAATAATAAGCTCAGTTATAGGAGAAGACTTTAACCTTACCAGTTTATGTCCACTAAAGCAAGCAACAAATAAGGATACGAAAGATTTGAGTAGTAACATTTAATAAAACTATATCAATAACTGTACTGAATATTGCACCTTTCTTTTTAAAAAATAATCATAAAATTAGACACTATATTTCTGACCAAAATAGAAATAAAACTACAAAATAAAAATAAAGATTTCAAAAACACCACCCTTAGGACATTTTCTTGGATAACAAGATGTTATAAAGGTTTTCTTCTCACAATAATATATGATGTGTATACAATACAGACAGTTCTAACCCATCAACTTTTTGGTGTGTTTCTAGATTTTACTTACTGGTTTTTAAATTATAGAAAAATAAATGAACCAAGGAAATTTTGAGTAAGAGTTGGACTACTTTGCTCCAGATATTAAAGTTTAGTGATTAAAATATTATGCCTCTAGGCAAAAATAAACCATTAATGAACCAACAGCCTAGATGCAAATCATAGGTCATGTAAGAATTTAACGTGTTAATTGAATAACAGAGAAAACACTTTGAAAGGGGATTAACTTTTATTTTCAAATAGCATTAAACAATTAAGTTTTGTTAATCCTTAATTTATTACAAAAATTGATCGTGAAACCCCAGTAGAAAAAAATGTGTCAATGTGCTGGAGTAAGTAGTTAATAAAATAGGTACTACCCGTGACCAGTAATTCTACTTTAAAGTGTTTAATTCATAAGTATAAGGAAATGCAAATTAAATGTTCATTTATAAAATTCTTATATATCAGACATTTAAAAATATTATCGTACGGCATATTGGCATAATGAAATATACAGCCAATAAGAATAATATAAAAAGATTTCTATACAAAAATATTTGGAGGCCTCCCTGGTGGTGCAGAGGTTAAGTGCCGCGCTGTGAAGCTGTCGGCAATGAAGCGAGTTTGACGCCGGGCTGGGGAGACTTCCACATGGCCCGACAGACCTCTCCTGCCTGGCCCGCTGCTCCCCTCAGCTGTCTGTTTCTGTCGATCTGCCTGTTCTGCTCCCCACTCTGTCTCTGGTGAACCCTCTCGCCGCCCCACGCCTCTGGCCTATACCCCAGTTTGTGCACATAAATAAATAAATCTTAAAAATAAGTAAATAAAGTTAATGTAATTCTTTAAAAAAATACATTTGGTTGACTTTTTTAAATGGTTTTATAAAGCCAAAGTGAGTATCATTGCCATATATTGACATAGCTATGTACATTTAAGTTTGAAAGAAAGATAGAATGTGAAAAAGGATAATTTTATCTCTAGTAGGTGCAGTTATAAGTGTGAGTTATTTTCTTCACACTTTCATTTTCAAAGCATATATTTTTTAAAAAGTAGACTTGTAGAACAGTTTTAAGATCACATCACAATTGAGGGGAAAGTGTGGTTTTCACTTATACCTGCTATCCCCACTTAGGAACAGCCTCCCTTCCTGTCTATATCCTAACCAGAATAGTCCATTTATTACCATAGGTGAGTCTACATTGACACGCTATAATCCAGAGTCCGTAGTTTACATTAGGGCTCACTCTTGGTGTTGCATATTCCATGCGTTTGGATAAATATTTAACGATAAATATCCAACCTTTTGGTATCACACAAGTAATTTCACTGCCCTAAAAGTTCTTTGTTCTTTGTTCTCCACCTATTCATCTTTCCTTTCACCCCAATCCTGACAACCACTGATCTTTTTTTTACTGCCTCCATATTTTTGCCTTTTCCAGAATATCATAGTTGAAATCGTAGTAGCCTTTTCAAACAGGCTTCTTTCACTTAATATGCATCTAAATTCTCTGTGTCTTTGCATGACTTAATGACTTGTTTCTTTTTAGTGCTAAATAAGATTTCATTATCCAGAAGTACCACAGTTTATGTATTCATCTTGTGAAGGACATCTTGGTGGTTTCCAAGTTTGGGCAATTATGAATAAAGCTACTGAGACACCCCAGTGTAGGTTGTCATGTGCAAGTTGGGTAAATACCAACTAACACAGGCGCCAGACTGCATGGTAAGAATGTCAGTTTTGTAGAAAGGTGGCTGTCCCGTTCTGCATTCCTACCAGCAGTGAATGAGAGTTCCTATTGCTCCACCACGGCTGTCCTTGGGTATTGTCAGAGTTCTGGAGTTTGATCATTCTGCTTGGTGGGTTACTTTTTAAAAGTCAAAAATCAAAGCACAAATACATTTCACTGAAAGAAAAATAAAATTCTTTTGTTTTGTTTAGTTGGCAAGCTATAGCCCCTCTCCTTCTTCTCCATACCCTGCCACTGTTGGACCAGTGGAGAGCAGTGGATTGAGGTCTCGCTACCGTTCTTCACCTACTGTCTATAACTCCCCTACTGACAAAGAAGACTACATGACAGACCTACGAACTTTGGATACTTTTCTTAGGAGTGAAGAGGAGAAACAGCATAGAGTTAAGCTGGGTACATATGTATTTTTTTTAGGTCTAATGTACATATTTATGTCACTGTACATTAACTTGTTATTTTCATTACTTTGTTACCCACAATTTAGTTTTTAAGTGTCTCTTCCTTGTGTATCTTAAGAGAAATGCATTTTGTTTTATATGTAATGTATTTTATACCATTAGAATTAAGTTTGGGGCCTTGGCAGTGGTGTAGGGGTTAAGTCTCAGTGCTATTAAGCTATCACCTCTATAGTCTGAGTTCGATCCCCGGCCAGGGCGCTAACCCACTTATGGCGCAGCAGACCTCTCCTGTCTCACCCGCTGCTCCCCTTAAGCAGTGTGCTTCAGTAGATCCGCCTGTTCTGCTGCCCACTCTGTCTCTGGTGAATCCTCTCACCCCCTATACCCTGGCCTACACCCTAGTTCTTATATATATAAATAAATAAAAATAAATCTTTTAAAAAAAAAAAAGACTTAAGATTGGTCAGATTTAAGAAGTAAAATGTAGATGAACTGACTAATGTTGAGCCTTTCACCTGCAAGAAAAAGATAGAAGCTTTTTCATGTGATGCAAGTTAATAATTTCTCCTTGATAGTTGAGGCCATAAAATGTTCTTGAAGTGGTTCATAGGAAAATTTGAAGTGCTGTTTGGTTCTCTTTCAGGTAGTGCTTTGGGAGGTTGTTGTGGCAGGAGAAAACATATGTTGACTCTTGAAGGGCTGCTGTTTTTCAGAACATTTTTGAACTCGTCTTTAGTTTACCTTGGGAAACAATGTTAGCAAGTCTTAATCTATTTGGGGTGGATTTGATTATTACAAAGTCAATTATTTGAAACCAAATTACATTATTGAACCGAGTAATGATTTTTCCCCCTCAGGAACTTTGACAGAAAGCACATTAGGTGCTAAAGTGTGGTCACAATGAGGAAGCAGGTTATTGGACCATGACTCTTTGTGTCACTTGAAATCTCTCCATTGATTTTTAATTTAATTTTGCCTGAAAGTGCTACAAATGTCAAAGAAACAAATCAATATTATCTTGTTATTTGTTGATACATGCTTTTTCTTGTTTTTAAAATTTGAAATAGTTCAGGTATATTGGAAATTATAAAGCGTAACAGTACAGCCTCTGTATTCTCTGCACATCTTTTTCATATCCAGATGTTTTCTCACTTCCAATTTTATTTCTTCTTTAACCTATAGTTGTTAGTGTTGCTTTTGATTTTCAAACATGACATGAAAATTTGTTTTTTTTTTCCCCTAAGTGATTAACTTACTGTGACTGGAGATTCTTATCTGTTCCTTATTAATTTTGGGATATTTTTTGAAAATTGCATTTAGACCTGCTCTATGATCACTTTTTACAGATGCTACTTCGTTTAGTGAAATGAATGCATAGTTTCTCTAAGTACTGGTTTCCATATGTGTTCATTGAGTCAAACTTCATGATGGTGTTCTTAAATTCTTTGTCTTTTTAATTTGTGTCTGCTTAATCTATTAGTTACTAAGAAAGTGTACTAAAAGCTCACGCTGGTTGCCCTCCTGTAATTAGAAATTAGCTAATTATTGGGTCGTTGGAAAAGTCATGATGCATTTTTGCATATGTGTAATACATATATATATATGAGATTTTTATCAGGCTTTTTGCTTTCAAGTCTTGTGTCTAACGCTAACCCAGCTATACTAATTTTCTTTTGGTTAGTGTTTGCCTGGCATATCTATATCTATCCCTGTATTTGTGACCCTTTGATACCTTTAGGTTTTATGTAACTAAGTGTTTTGTACAAATTAATATGCAAATAGTAAGTATTTTTGAGGAGCTGCTTTAAGACTATACAGATGTCCTGTTCCTCATCCAGTTTTTACTTACTAGTATTCACATCGTTAAGATGGTTTTCAAAATTACTATGTTGGTCATCATGGTGGCTTTGTAATACATCATTCTATACTGATGCTTTTTATCTTTCTGAAACATTTTTATTCTGATAAAATATACATAAAGTTAACCATTTTTTTAGAATATAATTCAGTGGTATTAAGTACATTCACATTATTCAGAGCCATCTTTTACATTTATGTCTTGGCATTCTACAGTTAGAACTTTTCCTCCTCCCCGTTACGTCATTTTAATTTAATATTTAGATTGTCTCAGATTTGGCTAGTGGGATCCTGCTTAAACTAGTCTCTGTACTTTTGACATGAAGCCATCAATCTTTGAGGACCTTTTTTTAACTTTGTCGAATCGGGAGATATCCATTCCAGGCTCATCTTGTACTTTCTCTGGCTACCTAACTCTGGAGTCAGCCTGTTTTCTCCAAGGAGTTGTGATACCTTTCAGTGGCAAATATTTAGAAATGAATGTCTGAGCACTGGATATGCCTTTGTTGGTGGGGTATCATTACTCTAGATTCTCTTAGCTCACAGCTAGGAAATATGTGTATGCTCATACACAGAAACAAAGACATACATATTGACACACGTTCCTATGTCTTTCTTCATCCATCCATCCATATGTATTAAAAACCATTTGTTTATAGTGATACCTCCAATTCCAGTCAAACTGCAGGGTTTATTCTATCCTCTTCTCTCTCTGTACTGGTAAATTCTTTCTCCAATAACAAAAACCAGAATTCATATCTACTCTTTCCTCATTCACACCCTTTCTTACAGAACAGCCATTTCATCCCTAAATATTTCACATGCATATGCATCACCTAAGAACAAGTCCATTTTCCTTTCTGATGCTGGATTATCATAATTTAAGATAACATTGTTACTCATATCCACATTGCTCCCAGTTGACCGAGTAACCACCTGTGTAGCTTTTTTAAATTCTGATGCAGGATCCTGTCAGGGGTCATGTATTATCTTTAGTTGTAACACTTCTTTTTTCTTCTTTAACCTAGGACATTTGTGGTTCTTTGTTTTTGTCCTTTATAACATTTACACTTTGAGGAAGTCAGGCTAGTTGTTTTGAAATTTTTTGTTCGATCAGATTCTCATTATTAAATTCCATTTAAATATTATTTTTTTGCAAGAATGCAGCTTAGGTGGTGGTGTGCTCCTTTCAGTGTTTCACCTCAGGAGATACATGATACCATTTTGTCCCTTTATATTATAACATTAAATTGGATTATTTGGTCACTGTGATGGTCACCTGATTTCCTCCTCATAACTGTTCTCTTTTGTAATTAATAAATAATCTGTCATGTGATTCTTTGAGGCCTTCCACCCAGTTTGGTTCTCCATCAGCCTTCCACCCAGTTTGGTACTCATTGGTGATCCTTTGCCAGATGAGTTAATATAGTAGTACAGTGGTAGTTTTAAAATGAGGACTTTCTAATATTCTTGTTTCTTCTACATTTAATAGTTTGGCATTGTTCTATAAAGAGGAGCTCTCTGTTTTGCCCCTCACCCCAGTCTTTCATTATAGTCACTTTGGACTCATGGTTAGTTCTGTCTTTAGCAGTGTCTAAACTGCTGTTTCGTTAACTCATTCCAGTTTTTTGCCATGGTTTTGTTCTCATTTTTTTCAAGCTAATTTTGGTTCCCTTTAAGATATTCCTGACTTATTTTAGAGTACCTTGTTATGTTTTCGACTCCTTAAAACTCTCAGTCCCTGAAAACATACTTTGTAAAAAGCTCTGTCCAATAGTTCAGTTATCTAAAGCTTTCATTGGTGCTTGTGAGTCTTATATGCTTATTTCTTTGTGATTTATGTATTTTTATGTTTGTTTTGGTAAGCTCATCTTCAGTACTGTTTTATGTGTGCTTTTTTCTATCCTGGGCAGGCTGGGTGGAAGCTCTGTCTCCTAACAGTTTTGTATATGTGCCTGGCAGGTGCTTAAATAATATCATTAATCTTGAACTAACTTAAGAAACTTCTAGACTTGGAGAGTCCTAGACCTAAACAGGTAGTGTAAGTGGGTACTCTAAACCCACATAAAGATGGATCTATACCTTTTAAATCTCAGGGATTTAAAAAAAAAAACTCCCAACAACCTGAGATAAGCTTCCTTGTTATCTATCAGTAGAGCCATTGGACAGATAATTTGCCAGTCGCCCTTTGATATTCTTGACCCTGTGCCAATGCAGGGAATGGAGGTAGAAGAATGGTCCAGTTCAATTCTTTACCTCTCCTGGGCCCACATTCTTATTTCCCTCTCCCACCTTGACTCTGAAATCCAAGCCAATAATCCCCACAAAATTCTCCAGAGCTGCCACAGCATCAGCTCAGATACAGCCATGCTAATTTTCAATTCTTTCTTCATTTTCATCACTGACTATTCTTCCTTGCTTTTTACAAGTTCATTCGTTTAACTAATGTATCTTACTTAGTAAACACTTTTAGGTACTTAGAGAGAGAGATGGTTTAGGTTCCCTGGCTCATTTTGTTGCCAGAATTCCAAGTCTCTTGTATGCTTTGATTCTCAAGTCTATGGGGTTCTTCAGCTACACATTTGGGGCTGTCTTCATGTGGTTGTTACTATAAGAAGGCCCTATTTTTGTCAGTGATTCTGTGTGTATTTTGCTTGTACTTTGGTAATGTATAGCAGATACTAAAACCTCTTAATTCTATCTTTTTCTTTAAGCTTTGTAAAACTTGTTCTGTCATCTAAACCTAGTCTTCATTGAAAGTTTTCTCGGATTCAAGTTTTCTTTCAGAAAACTTGGTTGTCATTTTTAAAGTTAATAGTCAAAATGATTAATCAAAATAGGATAGCTTTGTGCTCGGTTGTAAACATGTCTCTTATGTTTTTTATTCCTTATTTATTCAATTTTTGCATTGGTCTAAAATTTCTTTGCATAACATTAATTTATCATTATCATTATATTAAATTGTAAGTCAATTTAATAAGAAATCCTACTTGGAAATTTTAACTTCATACTTAGTGTGATATTTCTTTGCTCTATGTTATTATTTATTTTATTCCAACATGAAGCATATTACTAGTCGCCTAAGCTGCTATACAAGACAGACTCATCTTCAAAGTTTTGAGGCTATAAATTGAAATATTGCCACATATTCTTTTCATGGTTTCTCATCCTTTGCCTGTAAACATCAGAAGAAAACCAGTTTTATTACTTTATAGGTACTCTTTCAGAAATTCTGATCAGATTTTTTTCAAAGAGAATTATCTTTTTGTCATTTTTTATATGTGGGTATGAAGTGTCAGTAAATGTTTTAGGTAATAGTTAAATTCAGGAAAAATAAGCCCTTTGTAAAGATCACATAATTGTCGTTGAAAACATGCTACTTATTCAGGTAGTGTGCTAGGGAGAGCGACTCTGCCCTCAAGGAGTGCAAATTCTGTTTGGGAAAAGAGACAATATAACCTCAAAGTGTGATAAGTACTATAGCAGAGGCCTCTATGGGATTAGATCTCTGGCTGTAACTATTTGCATTTTCTCAAGTAAATTTATAAATTCAGAAGTACAATCAGTCTCTTTTACTATAACACAGGAGTTACTCCAGGCTATAAAAAAAAAAATGCAGTTTAGTACAGGGAAGAATGAGTTTAACTACTAGTTCAAAGAGTAGTTTATTAATAGGAGACTGTAGTTATCCCATTCAGAAAGAGCTTCTAAAAATGCACGAATTTCCTTAGCCTATTTATTTCTTGAAGAAATGTGTCTTTTGTTTCTCACTGACTCATTTGAAAGTCAGACAGAATAAAACAAGCTTAATTTTACAACAAAAATAAGCAGGTAGCAAATACTGTCAGCCAACCACATGTAGTGACAATTAAATTGATCCTGCTCAGAAAATGTTCCTAGCAAAAGCAGTATGTGTTCTCTAAGGAAGAGACAGTGGTGGGGAGAAGACCCTTTTAGGTCTGGCCTTCCTTGATTGCCCTCGCCTAGGAACCTAGGTACCCAGTATTTGTGTGCTAGCTCAAGATGTAAACATTTCTGTAACAGACTGATGTTCTTTACATTGGATCATTATAGGGAGCCCAGATTCCACCTCACCTTCTACCAGTCCTACTTTCTGGAATTACAGTCGTTCTGTGGGGGATTATGCACAGACTTTAAAGAAGTTTCAGTATCAGCTTGCTTGTAGATCTCAGGCCCCAAGTGCTAACAAAGATGAAGCCGATCTCAGCTCTAAACAAGCCGCAGAGGAGGTAAGCAGAAAATAAAAATGACTCAGTATTTGTGCCTTACAGATTGTTAGAAACTCTGGAAGCTTCTTTTCCCCTATAACCTCCACTTCTACTTTCTAGACGCATAAGCCTAGAAAATGGAAAGGCTCCTATCTTACTTGTAAACCCAAACCTGAATTATTGTGTGTCTTATTCTTTATGACACATAGTTGACATTAATGTTCTGCTTGAAACATTTTTCTGCCTCATTATAAAAAGACTCACATATCTAATTGTACTTGATGTATGCAAAACTCTTGCTTCTAAAATACGTTTGGATAGAACACTTGACAGTCTGTAACTTCATCAATTTGATACCAAATACAGGATTTTAATTTTGTTCTTAAAAATAAGAAGTGTGTGGGCCTCCCTGGTGGCGCTACGGGTTAAGCACAGCACTATGAAGCTATCCAGCGCCACTGTAGGACAAGTTCGATACCCAGCCAGGGAGCTTCCCACATGGTGCAGCAGACCTTTCCTGCCTCGCCCTCTGCTCCCCTCGGCAGTGTACTTCAGTAGATCCGCCTGTTCTGCACCCCACTCTGTCTCTAGTGAATCCTCTCACCACTCCACACCTCTGGCCTACACCCTGGCTTGTATGCATAAATAAATAAATCTTTAAAAAAAAAAGTGTGATCCCTAAACACATATACATAAGGAATTTAAGTATATATCTACATGAATAACAACCAAGTTGATAATAAGAATATTGTATATTTCATGAATATTGATGTTGATGAAGATTTTTTTTCCCCAAAGTTTTTCACATAATTGGGAGGAAATAATGACCGATTTGTAATAAATCAGTGATTGTTCATTTTAAACATATTTTTAATAGGTTTGGGCAAGAGTGACTATGAATAGACAACTTCTTGATCATATGGATTCATGGACAGCCAAGTTCAGAAATGTAAGTTCTAATATTACTCTTTAGACAATTACTAGTCCCTGTTAACATGCAAGGTGTGTTATTAGAATATCAGAGTTATCAATTATTGGAATATTAGAATTATTATTAAAATTATTTTTAGATGATACATCTTTAAGGCCAATATGACATTTTTAAATAATAATTGTATTTTTTTTTTTTATTCAGGTAATGTTTGTATAGAACACCCTATATTATTCAGAGGTATAGGTTCACATCTCTTCAGATGTATGTTACCACACCATACCCATCACCTAGGCACCCATAATCTTCTACCATAGTCCTTTGGGTCCCCTCCATATTTTACTCCCTATCCCCTACTTTCTGGTAGCCTCAGTTGTGCAGTCAGACGTGTAGGATTTTAAAATTATATTTATCTTATGGTATTCATTTTCGTGGGGCTTTTTTCCCTCCATATTTAGTAAATCTTTATATCTTGAATTGATAAAGGAAATTAAGATTGCGTTTTCCCCAATATCTCCATTTAAGTTTTCAGAAGCTTTTCTATCCAGTCTATTCTGTGCCCAGAATTGTGAGGGAAACAGATAATGTGGTCCTTCCTCTCAGAAAACTTTGTAGCGAGAGAGGAAAATATATGCTTGGAGCTACTTCAGAATATATCAATTTATTCAATTTCTAGAGAATAACCCTCTAGCCTTTTGACCTGGAGGCTGGGAAGGCCAGCACTTCCCTGTAGAGTGAGTTTCCCTGTGTCAACCCTGCCTCTTTCTCCCACTCTCCTCAGCACAGGCTCTGCTGGTGGGGGGGTGGGGGAGTTGGCCCGACTCCACTGCAGTTCGCCTCTGTTTACAGCCTATACAGGCTGCTGCTTTGCTTCTTCCACTGTTTCATCCTTCCACACTTAGCCATCCATTCTGCAGTTTCTAGAAATATATTAAAATCACTTGTACACCTCTTTTATTCTTTTACTATAGTTTAAATAGGGCTCAAGAAGGAGTGGTGAAAAAATAGCAGTCTGCTTTCTTAAACCAATAACCTGGGTGGCTTTTTAAAATTAAATTTCTGAGTCCAACTCTAGAACTACCCAGTCAGACTTCCCGAAGATGAAGTCTAAGTCTCTCTCCAGGATCCCTTAGATCATTTCTTTGCAGCTAAGGAGTGACTGGCAGCTAAGATGCATTTAATAAATGTTGAAGATTGACTGAGTGCAGTTATATTCTGGAACTGTATTCTTTTTATTTCTACCTTACTGGTTTGTATAAAAATGGTAATGTATTTAAAATATGAAACTTGGTTGGGAATGTTAACTTAAAGGAATTATAAGCACAGTCCCTTATCTGCATTCCATAGACTATAGTGTTCTGAATTTTTTTTAAAAAGCAACATGTATATACCCTGTATTTTTGTAATACCACTAGTGGAGTGGTTAACGTTCGGTACTCAACCACATTACTATTTCTGCAGTAAAGCAAATGAATAGTCACACTAAGTGGGGTAAAGTCTCTAAATAGCTCCATGAGGATTCAGGTCCAGGCCTTGCCAATATATCAAATTTCCTGGCTGAATGGAGTACCAAAAAAGTTCATTTTTCAGAGTTAGTTTTTTGTTGTTTTTAATTCAGAATTTTGTATAAGGAATTGTAGGCTTGTGTTGCATCATTCTATTTTTTTAGTTAAACAGAGACACGGAAACAGAAGTAGTGATTGCAGTTGCTATGAGCACACATAAAACACATGACACACCAGCAAACCAGATGGTGTTTCCTTGGATGGTCTTTCCACATCTAGAATGAGTTTGGTATTAGCCTTGCAAATGGCGTTTAAAAATCCATGGTCCTAAAGTAAGATTATAATATTCACACGCCAGTTTTGAATATAATATATTTGCTTTTCTGTGGTTAGAGAATTGGGTGAGCCTGCTGGAAGTTAGTCAAGTATGTTAGTTTGAAAAACTATCTTACCACAAGTCAATATAAACACTACATGAATACATGTATGAATAATTACCCTAGAAATGTAAACTGAAGGTTATCCTTTAGCAAAGTATAATTATCATAAAATTCAAGAAAAACTTTACAGCTGCATGTTTTATATTTCCTTCTGAAAAAACAGGCATATGTGATTTAAGCCTATTTACCTAATTTTCTAGACTTCAGGTAGTTGCCACTTCAATTCTCTTTCATTATACTCTGTTAATTTTCAAGTATTAAACAGTTAAACAATTCTTGGAGTTGCATGAAAATAATTATTTGAGAGCTAACTTAGAATTATGTGTGTAAAATCTTCACTTAATTTCTTACTAGTGGATCAATGAGACAATATTAGTGCCACTTGTGCAAGAGATTGAGTCTGTCAGCACACAGATGAGACGGATGGGTTGTCCAGAGCTGCAAATAGGAGGTATGTGAAAATAGAGCCCAGCATTTGATTTACCTTTAATGAATCTGCCAAGTGGAAAACTCCTTCTTGTAATGAGCTGTTTAACCACATCCTTTGTTATCTTGAAGGGAACAAAGAACCTGGATGTCTGTAATGTCTATAGGGCTTTTTAAGTAGAAGGATTTACTGAGATATAATTTCCTTAGCATGCAATTCACCTGCTTAAAGTCTGCAATTCCAAGGTTTAAGTTGTGCAGTTATCACCACAATCAATTTCAGAATGTTTCATCACCCAAAAATGAAACCTAGTACCCTTTAGAGCCACCCCCTATTTCCCACCACCACCTAGACTAGGCACACGTTTCCCCAGCCCTACACAAAAATTGACGAATTCTTTATAGATTTGCCAGAATGGATTTGGCTGCTGCTTTTGGAGTGTCTCTGTATGTTTTTAAGTTCTAGGTAAACTAGATAATGCACATTGTTAGATGAGCTATTACGGCTTTCACTTATTCTTTCCGCAGCTCTTGAGTGCCTGTTCTGTGCTAGGAACTATTCCAGGTGTTGAGGACCTAGCAGTGAGCAGAATGCCACAAATCTCTCCCTTATTAAGCTTTCCTCCTAACAGATGAGACACAATAAACAAGATGAATAAGGTACATTAGATAGTGGCTAGTGCTCAGGAGTGAAGGAGGGCAGAGGAGGGCGTGCTCGCCGATGCAAGGGCCAGGGAGAGGCCAGGGAGGACTTCGCCGACATGAAGGCAGAGAGGACGCAGCTAGCGGAATACACGAGGAGGAGCGTTTGAAGTTCTTTTAGAGACCATGGTGAAGAAGAATCTGTGTCCTGTGTGTTTTGTTTCCAACAGAGGCTAGTATTACTAGCTTGAAGCAAGCCGCTCTGGTCAAAGCTCCTCTCATTCCAACTTTGAACACCATCGTGCAGTATCTAGACCTCACTCCCAATCAGGAGTACCTGTTTGAAAGGATCAAAGGTAACTATTGATTTGAAGGAAAAAACCTTTTCATTCACCTTTTCATTACCGTGAGATTTTACAGGTAAAGATAATTAGGAAAAAATGTTTTGAGGAAATTAAAAGTATTTACTAAGTATGATCCTGTGTTTTACAAATACATGTTGCCCTGTGACTGAATTAAGGCTTACACTTGAACAACTTTTGACTTTTATAGGCTAACAGTTGTCAAAATCATATAGTTAGCCTTGAATACATTCATTAAAATTTTTGCTCTATATAGCGAAACAAGCATGAGCTGAACAGGATCTTGTGACTGTTTCACTTATTCTCTGCTCCTTATAATTTCATTGTGCTGTTCCTTCTTGGCATTTTTATGATTCATATTTAATATGTTGCTGTCTTATTTTCTTGTTATATTTGTGTTATTTGGGGGAAGTGTGATCGTCTAAGGAGAATGACTTGAAAATCAGGAAGTTTATCCTCCTGGATACTCCCAGTACACTCTTTTGCCTTTCTACTTTTATTTGGATAAAAGTTAGTATAACTTTGTCATCACTAAAACAAGTTTTAGAAATATTTCACTATTCAAACTTATTACAAATCTTAATTTTGTGCCCCCTCTCTCCACTAGGTTTTGACTTAGGCTAAAGAGTAATCACTTACGTGATTTCTTAATAACTATATAAGAGGAATTCAAACATACATAAAAGTAGACAAAAAAGTAGGCTCAGCCTCTGGTCTATATCACCCTGCCCGCAATAGCCGGCAGTCCCTGGCAGTCCCTGTCTTTGCTATACCATACCCCTAGCTGCCTCTTCCCTTCTTCATATGATCTCTGAAGTAACTCCTGTATTGTTTTCAGTTCATCTATAAATATTATCTCTGAAAGATAAGGCCTTTAAAAAACATAACAGTTTTTTACATTACAGCTATCCTAAAATTTTTAACAGCTTGTATTATGAAATATTTAGCCTATGTTCAAATTTCCAGCCAGTGTCCTTTTTTAGTATTGTTTATTGACCCCCTTTTGATATTTGTTTGAATTGGGATTCAGATAATACTGTGCTATGATTGGTTGATATATTTTAAGTTTCTTTTAAGCTATAGATTTTCCTTCCATCCTTTTTTCCTTTGCAACTTACTTGTTGAAAGAACTATATTGTTTGCCCTGTAAAGTTTCCATTGGTCTGCATTTTGTTGAATGCATCTCTGTGGTAAAGTTTTATATGATCTTCTGCCCTATGTAGTTCCTGTAAATTCAAATTCAGGTTCCTGCTTTTTGGCAAAATTGTTTCATAAATGGCAAGGTATTTTAGATCCAAAAAGAGTGTGTATGTTGTGTGTGTGTGTGTGTGTGTGTGTGTGTGTGTGTGTGTGTACACATTTATATAAAGTATATCAATTATTATATATCAAACACAAAAAAAGTTTAAAAGAATACAATGAACACTATAGGTCTTGCCATATTTGATTTTCTCTTTCTGCACATATATACATATTTGTTCTGACATTTGAAAGTACATCATTACTTCTTAGAGTGAAAATTTCTTTAAAAAAGGAACATTCTTGGCCCTCCCTGGAGGTGCAGGGGTTGGGTCTCAGCACTATCAAGCTGTCACCAGCAGCCATTGCAAAATGAGTTTGGTCCCCGGCCAGGGAGCTGACCCACATGGCTCAGCGGCAGACCTCCCCTGTCTCGCCCGCTGCTCCCCTCAGCAGTTGATCTACCTGTTCTGCCCCCTACACGCTCTCTGGTGAGTCCTCTCACCACCCCCCACCCACACATCTGGCCTGCACCCCAGTTCTTCTACATAAAAATAAATAAAATCTTTAAAAATAAAATACTTAAGAAAAAATAAAAGGTTACGAAGCCAATGTGCCAAAATCTTTTAAAAAAACAAAAACATTCTTTTACATAACAAATACAATCAGCAGATCCTATAAATTGATAATTATTTTATAATGTCTTCTGATACACAGTTCATAATCAAATTTCCCAATTGTCCTTTTTTTTGCCTAACCACCATACATTCTAGAGTCCCCTATTATCTTGTGTTTTATTTCTTTACTTATCTCTTTGTCTAGAACAATTCTGTCACATTTTTTCTCTATGACATTGACTTTTAAGAATCCAGAGAGTAGTCTTTTCCAACATTTTGGATTTATCTGATTTTCTTCATGGCAATGTTTAAGCTGTTCTTTTATATCTTGTATTTCATTATGTTTGGGTCTTTTGATCAAATTTTTAAGACGATATGCTCCTTTTATTTAACCCTTTAGCCTATTTTTTCTTTTTGCGTATTTTTAGCTTCCTCTATTTCATTTTTGTTGTTACAGAACTTTCTCAGGGTGGCTGTATGAGCTCATTTCGATGGAACAGAGGTGGAGATTTCAAGGGACGCAAGTGGGACACTGATCTGCCCACTGATTCTGCTGTAAGTTCCTAATGTTACTTTTCTGTTATAAAACTAAGTATTAAGCAGAATTTTAGAATAAAGAATTAGAATTGCACCAGCATCTTAATTCAAGCATTGTTTCTATTTTGGTATATTTCTTCCCCCCCCCCCTACTGTTTTTATCTTTAATGTTTTTATCATAGTCATAATCATCCAGTATGTAAGATTTTGTCTTCTGCATTTTTTGGTTATAGTGCAAAGTCTTTTTTTATTATTATATGTTGTTACTTAACTTGTCTCCTACTTTAGACCTAAAACTTAGAGAAATATGGAGAAGAGATTTTGTTTTTCTTTATTTTAAGTAATGTTACAAGGAATATCTTGGGGCATATTTCTTTCTTACTTGGATTATCACTAAAACAGATTCTTAGAGTTAGATTTATGAGATCAAAGATTTTTGAGCAATCAATTTTTGAGCATTTAAGAGTTATAGTGACAATGTGAAAATGAAGTTTGAAATGCTGATATTCAGAGAATTGAGTATGTGTTTTATCTTGGTTTTGTTCTTAATTAGCTATATGAGTTTGAATGATCAACTTAAACAGAAATCTAGGAATATCTAGCTTTTTTCTTTCTACAGATTTCCTCTTTCAACCACTTGAAAGCATTTTTGTTAATTTCTTTGTTTAGGGAAAATTTTTCAGTTGGAGTCCTTATAAACACAGATGTTTTTAAATGGCTACAATCCATGTTAGAATTTCATGCTGTGAAAAATTGTTTTCTCTTCAGATCATCATGCATGTATTTTGCACCTACCTTGACTCCAGATTACCTCCACATCCTAAGTACCCTGACGGAAAAACATTTACTTCTCAGCACTTTGTTCAGACACCAAATAAGCCAGGTAGAATCCTTACTTAAAAGCAAAAGTTGAGATTTTTCACATTAAATGCTTCTGGTGGTTTTGTTTTTTAATGTAGTGTGTTTCCTTTATAGATGTGACCAATGAAAATGTTTTTTGCATTTATCAAAGTGCTGTCAACCCTCCTCATTATGAGCTAATCTATCAGCGTCATGTCTACAATCTTCCAAAGGTACGATTCTGTGTAGAAGTTGCTATTACAGAATTTCATGCATGGCTTGCTTTGATAATGCTTTTAAAATTACATTCTCTTGTTTATGGACTAAGTAAACTTTTTAAAATTAGGGAAAATGTGTTTCTTGTATATCTTTTTTTTAAAAAACCATAAAAGTAATATATACTTAATTTGGAAAAGTATAAAGAAAAGGAAGAAAAGCCATTCATTAGTCTTACTTAGAGGCAGCTATTGTTAACATTTCAGTGTATTGTTTTTTGATAAATTTCATTTTGGTCTTTGTGTTTTCTAATGGGTTGAATTCATTATTTATGCAGTTTTATGTCCTTTTTAAAATTAACTTTATAACATAATTTTCCATGCCATTAAAAATCTAAATAAGAATAGTTTTTAATGGCTATAAAAACTTCGTAAAATTGTAACATAATTTTTTTGACCATTCCCTTACTGTTGGACACTTTAGGTGTTTCTAATTCTTCATTACCCTAAGTACTGCTGAATATTCAATTTTATGCATATAACTATGTACATTTTGGATAATTTGTTCATTCCAAAGTCCAAAAGTAGAATTGTAGGTCACAGAATTTTTCATTGTTTTTAAAATATATTACCGTGTTGATCTAAAAAGTTACTGTATCAGTTTACACTCTGATCCAGATATTTTATTCTCAATTATAAACATCAGTTTTCTTGAAGACCTTTGTCGTTATTTTTGTTACCAGGATTTTTACTAAGAACTTTTATGTTGACTGTAATTATAAATTGTGTTCTCTGTCAGGTCTCAAGAGTATATTAATTTCATTTTTTTCAGGTTTGATAATACATTTGTAAGTGTAAATGTTTTTAGTCATTGGCATTCCTTTGAGCACCATTGCAAATCCTTTTTTTCCTTTAAAGGAACACTGTCTTTTAAAAATCATACATCCTCAGGTTCTTGAATAAAAGCACACGAAATAAGAGTAAACACGTAAAAATCAATAAATTGAAACTCTAATATAAGGAGCTAAATTACATTTGAGAAATTATATGTATAATAGTTTGATGTTAGCTCACAAAAATGCTGCCTCATAGTCCCTTATAGGTAAATTTATTATTTAATGTTACCTACACTGTACACTGTATTTTGAAGTGTAATTAAAAGCTTTTAACCACCTCTCCTGTTTCTGCTGTTAATGTTGGGGATAGAGCATTTTTTGTGCGTAAGGGACAGGAGCAGCAACCTTGGGCTCACTCTCTTCAGGGCTTCATAAATGGTGCTCCCCATCTCTGGATCATCCCAATCTGTTTACTTTCTGCTCATCTTTCAGGTCTCAACTTTAAAATCTTTACTTCAGGAGGGATTCCCTGCCTCATGATTCCAGATCAGACACCCACTTATGTTCCCAAGGCAGCCTGTATGCCATCTCCTTTCAAACATTCATCCCACTGTATTGTCATTCATAGTTTATGCTCTGCCTTTCGTACTAGACTTTAAGCTCTTTGATTACGATGCTCTTCTGTCTTATTCACTGCAATATTGCTACTTCCTAGCGCAAAGTAGGCACGTTGTTTAATAATGAACAAAAATCTGAAGTACTTGGAATTCTGAATTAGTAAAATGTGCATTAATAGGATTTGCATTTCCCTAATGGATTGAATCTTTCTGGTTTGGTTTAAATTTATAGTCAGATAGTCATACAATGCTTATGGTTCATCTTTTTTGTCTTTCATCCAGGGACGAAATAACATGTTTCATACATTGTTAATGTTCCTCTACATCATAAAGACCAAAGAGTCAGGAATGCTTGGGTAGGTACTTACTCTTTAAAAACAAAAGTACTTAATCTGCTTACTGTTTTCCTTCCTACGGTAAGATCCTGCAGAAGTCACTGTCATAGACTGAAAACATTTATGGCCTGAGCAACCAGAGATATGGCTTGTATACGGGCTGAGCCCTGGCAGTAAGGAGCTCTGCTACCCTGGGCATGTCTTTTAATTCCCCAGAACCTCCACTTTCCTATTGGTAAAAAGGTACTTAGACCTCATTATTGGCTTTACAAGTACAACAACTCGGAGATCCCTATCTGCCTTATACTTCAAATTTTAAAAAACTGCTAGTTTTTTTTTTTTTTTTTTCTTTTTCCAAACCATCCCACTTCAGATACAAAGCCTATAATTTGCTCACACTATCACGGAGACTGAGTCAGTACCCATTCTATAATATTAACTAAGGTGGAAACATGGAATTAAATTGGTTACTTTGTTTGGTAGTAAAGCTCACATACTGTTACAGTAAATTCAAAATCACTACCATTTTGGTGACAGGAAATTTTAGTGTATTAAATAATATTTGAAGTAAGTGGACCCCACCCAGCTAGTGTTGGGTAAGTCAGGCGCCATGCAGGTCTGGGAGTCAAAACCTGGACTCCAGGGTCAGCTCTGTTCACACAAAGTAACCTCAGGAAAGGAGAAAAGGGCTTGGAGGAGAACATACCTGGGAGTCACTGCAGTTCTGATAGGCACGCCTTGTGAGTTTTGTTTAGGCATCCTGCTTTTTACATGCTCTGGCCTCCACTGTCCAGTACAGTAGCCATAGCCGCAGGCAGCACTGAACATTTGAAACATGACAGTTTGAATTGAGATGTGCCGTTAAGTGTAAAATAAAGAGGCTAGAATTTGAAGACCTAGTAGCAAAAAAAGAAAGCATAAAATACCTCAATTTTGGTTACGTGTTGATATATGTTAGGCTAAATGAAATAAATTGTTCAAAGTTAGTTTCAGCTGTTTGTTTTTACCTTAATATTTATTTGGTGTCTGTTAGAAAATTTTAAATCATGTGAGTGGCTTACATTTGTGACTCAAATCACATTTTATTTCTAGCATGTCTTTAGAAAAAGCCAAGCTCAAAGATTAAATAGGAAACTCAACTTGTGGGGCATCTAAAACTTAATTCTCTTTATTTTTTCATTACAAAAATAATGCATGCTCAGTATAGAAATATTTAAACAGTACAATAATGTATAAGCTAGAAATTGAAAATTCCCCCCTTACCAGCCTCTCTCAGTCCCACGCCTTGAGATGCCCAGTGTTAATAGATACTAAGTTTCAGGTCTGTGTTTCCAGACTACTTCTGGGTATTAGTAGGTTTGATTTGGTTTTTCATTATGTTTAAAAAATGTATTCTATCCAAATGTAGTACTCTGTGACCTGCTTTTTCATCTTACAGTGTATCTTGTACACTTCTGCATGTCAGTAAATGCAGCTCTTTTTCCTAACATTTCTAGCCGCATTTAGTCATAAATATGTGCATCTATATGTTAGAAAGATGAAATATGCTATAAATATTTTATAACTATTCTCCACTTAGCCATGTTTCTGAAAGACTATTGAAGTAAAGGATTAATATAGAATATTTTAAATACTCAATGAATTTTTGCTTTTAATTGAAAATGCATCTTTTCCTCTTTAGGTCCAAGTTGATATTTGGGTGCATAAATGATCTGTCATCAAAGAATGAAGCTTGTGTTGAGTGTCATATATAATTTGTCACAAGCATAAAAATGGAAAATTTTTTGACACACTTAGTTGGGCGGTTTTAATTTTGGCCAGTCAAAGGTCAAAGAGAATTAAAGTGCTTATCTTAATGAGCAAAATATTTTAGACTAAGATTATTAGTATGTGTTTTATTTATTTGGGATTTTTTTTAACCAAGGTGGGGGGTCTTTGAGTTACTAATTTTTAAAATATGATTGGCAAATTAAATACATTTAAAAATAACAATTTAAAACTACTACCCTATACCTTAAAGGAAATGAATGGCTCAAATATAATCCATTTGGAATGATGCCCATAAAGGAGCAGATTGGTTCAAATACACTATCTATTCAGTGCCAGATATTTATACAGTTACTGGAAGGAGATGAATGTTTTGCTTTTGGGAGAGAGGGGTGCTCTAGACAGAATTGACTGCACAATAATTTAAATGTTCAGCAAAAGATACCATAAATAAAGTTTAAATCTAAATCATAAATAGATATAGCATTATTACATACAGCTGATCCGAGTTAATAACCATTACATGTAAAGAACATATATAATATATATATGTATTATAATATATATAATATCTTTAGTTTTTTTTAAACATCCTTTATTTTTTCACAACATAGGAATATATATCATATATAAATTAGAAAAACAAAAAATGATCAGACACAAAAAACTTTCACAGAGTAGTGCAAAAGGCTAATAAACACATAAAAAATACTTAGTCTCATATACAAGCAAAAATTAAGTATTTTTTTCTATCAAATTGAGATTGATCATTTGCAGGATTGGTGAGGGTGTGTGGAAATGGAAAAACACAGTTGACAAATTACCCTTTTGAAGGGCATTTTTGTAATTCATCTATATTTTTAAATTTTTGTCAAAATTAATACATAATTTTAAAAATTATATGGTGCTTAATGGTTCATGAAGACACTTCCCTGTATCCCCCAAACCCACTCCCAAGGGAAACTGCTGGAACTCACGTTTTTCTTCTGATACTATGCCCATAGTTTCATATAGAGAAAGATGTGTAACTCTTGATTCTTCAGTTTTGAACATTTTTGGTTGATTTCTTATTTTACTAAGCAATAGGTTTATCTTAAGACCCTCTTTTCCCCTTATACTTTGAATACAGTCAGATTACTCTCTGAAATAGAAGTAAATTTTTCTTTCTCATATGCAGTATGGTTTAGTTTAAACTATATGTTAGTGCTATCCATATGCAAGTTCACTATAATGTCCCTGATAATTAGTAAATTCCTAATTCAGGTCAAACAGAAAATTTTCTAAGCGGCCTAGCAACTTGTATATACCCTCCGTTTTTTTCAATTCAGTTGACACTTCCACTTTAATCTTACTTGCTAAAATTATCCTGTTAACTCTATTATCTGGTGTAATAGTTCTTCAGGTCCACTGAAAAATTAATTTTCAACACTCCATAAAACCATTTATTCTAAATTTGGGTTTTAAGCACAGTTAAGAAAGTAATTACTGTTACAAGTATTCACCTGATAAACCATGTGTAACATTACTCATTGCAGAATAGCGTTAAATGTCGTCAATTAAACATGTATTCCTTGTTAAAACTCTTGCTTTCGTTATTTGAAATGCTTAAATGCTTGGCAGCCAATTTCACTTAAACTTTTTTTTTCTCTTTATAGGAGAGTTAATCTTGGTCTATCTGGTGTGAATATTTTATGGATATTTGGCGAGTAGTGTGTCAATTAATTCCAAACACTTGGACTTTTATGTGAATGGACACAGAAGTTGAATCTAAGCATCTTGGAGTCACTGCCTCTTCTGACATAAGATTGTTGTATGTACGTTACAGACTCTTCAGAATTAACAAAATATTAGCTCTTAGGAAACTTCCATGTGAAAGTGTATCCTTAACAGATTTTACACCACTAGGTAATACCTTCAATTTTATATCACATTTCAGATTTTCCAGTTACCTACAAAACTGCAGTCCTTTAGGTTTTTGTTGACCCAAGACAGTACTATCTTATTCTTCCTCACAGAAATGATTTTTATGCCATTATTTAGTATAAATACTTAAAAAGAAGCAAGTTGCTAATTTAGGTGGGTTTTTTTTTTTATTTTAATCTCTGAATTTCCCCAGTGTTCTGCAGATCAGTCCAATACCAGTATTTTTTAAAAATCAGAGAAATTTCTAAATAACGTGTTAGACCATTTTTTTTGGTAAAGATTACTGAAAGAAGTTTGCTTGTATTGGTGACTCTTGGATTAAATTTAACTGATGAAGTAAATTATTTAGTTCTGAGTTAAGAGGCTGGGGACATCAAGAAAACTGGTTTTACGAATTAGTTTGATTTTAACAATTCAGTTCTGCTCTGTAATGTATAATTTTAAGTGTTCTCTTTGAGGAAATGATGCTTGTTCAGATTTTTTTAGGTATGTTTGAAATATCCGGAGGGTGAGAAGTTACCAAGTTTGTAAGCTTTGTTTCATTCTCCAAGTTTTGTTTTCTTAAATAGATGTGTAGGATCTCCAAAGCTAGCTGACAGTTTCATATATTTTCTGAATTGACATCTTATTAGAGACTGCTTCCATAACCTTTGTGAATCTGCAAACAACTGAAATCAGTATCTTGTGAATAACCGCGTGTCAGTGTTACATATGCAGCCCATTTTGTATAACTTATAAATTCTGTTTTTTAAAAGTCAAAGTTCAAAGGAACTTTCCACTGTTTTTTTATATGTTAAACATGTTTGTTATGATATTTTAAAAGATTATGTCAGTTAAGCATGTTAAATGTAAAAACATGTTAAAATCTAAGTCTCCTATTTCATAAATTATTGAAGGTGTCATAGATGAACAGCTGCTGCACTGTTAAGTTATTCAGTTGCATAATCTTTAAAAAAGCAGTAAGAAGGAAAATTTTAACAATTTTAAGACAGAATTTCTTTATGGTACTTAAGATGGCCTATAATACAAAAATGTAAATCTAATATTTTTAAGTGATTGTCAGAAAATACAATATACAAAAATATCTTGGGTTTTCGGAAAAGTCAGGGCGTATTTTTTGTCCTTCAAGCAAAAATGCATCATAACTTTTCTGACAACCCAATGTTTGTAAAAAGACCAGAGTACACACTACGAAAGGTATTTTGTTTGCTGCTAAGTTTAGTGGTGGTTCCTGTGCCCTAGGTTACTTTCTTAAATTAAGTTGTCTTCACTTGTGTTGGAGCTAGCTTGTATACTTTAATACAACTTTTGTTAAAAATATGCTGATGAATTCACATTTCAGGAAGACAGTACACTGCAAATGCGGTAAAATTTTTTGGTCCTGGAGTTAAAATTTCTCTAAATGTTATCTACAAAATAATTTGCACCAGTTTTTCTTTTGACTCATCCTTTGTAGAATTATATCTGCTGATCCTCTAGATTACATTCACTGTATCATCTTTTTAGCCCTCCTGACTATCAACCTTTACTTCCACCAAATTTGTTTTAGGGGCACACTTAGGTGTTTATCATTGAATCCTGATGAAACATAAAAATACTGTCTTGCTTGGCTTTCTCAAACTGATAGATACTTTAAACTGGTATCGTAATGGTGAAGACTGGCGACACGCGGGTGGCACTCCCAGTTCAGCTCTGTGACGTCAGTTCCTTAAACGAGGACATTCCTTATGGTCAGGCTTCATCCTCTTTCGCTGCATGTCCCTTTCCTTGGAGACCCCATTCACTCCACAACTGCATTTATCACCTCTGCCTTGATTCCCAAGTTTATCGCCAACTATAACACCTCTCCTGAGCTGTTGTGTTCCATTTCCTATGACCTGTCAGACATTTTCACTTGGATATCCTTCTGCAGACTCTACATCTGGAGCTGAATTCACATCTGCTAAAACCAGCTCCCTCCTCTAACATCTTTTCTGTTCATTGTACTACCAGTTGCCCATGCTCAGAACTCTGGTGTCATCTTTGATTTCTTGAGCTCCCTGGGTCCCCAATCCAATCAGGCTGCAAAGCTCATCCATTCTTTCTTAACAATGTCTCTTGCAGCTGTCCCTTTCCATTTCTGCTGCCACTGTGCTCATTTACACCCTTATCAACTCACACAGGACTACTGCAGCAGCCTAATTAATCTCACAGCTTCCTAATTGTTGCCATGCTTCCAGATTGTCCAATTCATCGTGAACATTCACTTCAAATTCGTCTTCCTAAAACACCTGTTTGATCATTTCATTCCCCTGATAAATTCCGTAGGCTGACATTTAAAGCCCGCACAATCTGGCCCAGGCTAGCCTTACCCACCCGTCTTTGGCCCCAGCCAAGGCTCTGTGCTTGCTCCCTCCTGCTCTTCCTGAGCCCTCTCTGGGGATGCCCCTCCCATCTACAATCTACCCCTGCCCTGAGACTTCCCTCTGATTAATCCTGCTATTTTTTGGAGCTGGTCCTGGCCACTCCAGCTGGCACTCATTTCTCCCTAAGGGTGATTAGATCTGTGCCCCCTCTTTTTTTTTTGGCACTCAGCAGCCTTATGAATGGGCTCAGAAGTGACTGTTAGTCTCTTTAACTGTGGGTTCTCATCTCTTGTCTGATCCTCATAAAAGAACTGAGTGTTTTACTAGTCTGAGCTGTGCTGCTGTTCAGGAAGACTTAAGCTACTTTTTGGGAAAGGCTTCTGTTCTCCTTGAAGGGCACCTTTTGAGCAGCCAAGCTACTTTTCCAGGGTGGTTAGGCCTGAGGAGGAGGAAGCATTCCCAGGACTAGAGAGCTATAGCCGGGGGGGGACATGAAAAGTCAAGCTGTTAGGGAAATGATGCCATTTTGGGTACTCTGGGGTCTTCCTTAGTGGCCTGGGGTGAGGCTGTTTCTCTTTGCACTAAGTTGTCCCAGATACTGCAACATCCACTGTGAGGGGCCAGGAGAGTCTGGCTGGCCCATCCATCTTCTGGCGGCTTCAGTCATACTCGTGCCTGGACTGTGGGCAGGAGCAAAAGTGAGAGGATAAGCAGCAGAGCACTGGGCTCTCAGGCAGGAAGCCTTCTGGAGGGGGTCTGTGTGGGCCTCAGGCGCCCACTTAGAGTGAGAGGAGTTTGCCTGGTCAGGCCCTGTGCCTCCCAGACCCCAGGGACATCGCCACCTCTCCCTGGGCGTGGCTTTCTGCTGAGGCTGCAGCACGGTTAGGCTCCGAGGCACATCTCCCGCTTGCTCCCTGGATGCTCATCTGTAATTCCATTTCCACACTGCATGAAATGCACTGACCTGGGGTGAGACGGGTTGTGAATTCTGCAGGGGGTGGCCCCTCAGTAGGGTTAGGAAGAAGAGTCCAGTCCTGCAGGTCACGTCCTAGTGAACAACCCCATGTGCACCCAGGACCCTGTCCACCTAGGACTGCAGTCACCCCAGAAATTTCATAGCAAATTCAAATGCAAACCAGTGCTGTCGTGGATGACATTTAAAGCAATAAATAAATCCTTTCATGCCCCTCAACCAAAATGAATATTTCAAAGGCAGTCTGGTCAGGATACAGTACTATACTGTAGCCTGAAGGCCGGGCTTTCTGGTATACCAAGAAAACCCCGTCTCTTTCCTTTCCCATTTCTAAACTAGAAGGAAAAAATAACAATCCTGAATCACACTCTGCTTTCATGAACGGCATCCCATAGGAGGAAAGTCAGAAGGTGGTGATCTGCTCTGTCGGGGGTGACACTTGTTTTCTCAGGACCAGCAGCCAGGCCTGATTCTTCCCCAAACACATGGTGTGGAGACTGGAACAGCAGCTCTGTGGTAGTTTTGGCCCAGAATACAGGCATCAGCTCTCTGAGCTCCAACTCCAAAGAAAGGCCCCTGTGTTCCTCAGGGGGAGGGGGCATCCGCTGGACGGCCTGTGGGCCAGAGTAGCCCAGCTGACTCGGAAAGGGAGACTTGGCAGGAGTCCGAACCACAGCCAACAGCCCCAGAGCCCAGTGGCTCAAAAAGGTGTTATATGGCTTCCATCTCCAGTTAACCACCCCTAAAAATAAATCCTCTCTGATGTTCTGCTTCCAGTAAAAATTCTGCATGAGTCCTTTCAACTTTTTTTTTAGTGCCATCTTGAAAATTCCTGGAGTTAACTACCTTAAAGTGGTGGTTAGACTCCACTTAGACGGAGTGCCTGGGATAGAACTCAGAGGCAAAGTCCCGTCCTAGAATACAGTCTCTTAAATAAGACATAGGTATTTTCTGTGTAGCCAGAGAATTCTCTTTCATTTAAACTGCTGTATCTCTGAGTAAGCTGCTACTTCACAACTCTTTCCCCTCAGACACTCCCTCCCTACTTACCTGCCCAGTAGTTTCTTTTGGTTAGGGAGCTGCACCTGCCACTGGCTTGCCCTGCTGAGCCTGTCTTGTTGGGTGCAATAGTGGGCAGTGCTAGCACTAATACAACAAGCCTCACTTTTCCATAAGTTGGTGGAAATCGCTACTTTAGGGGAAACGATGTATAAGGAAACCAATTTGACCACAGAGGAATTGATACAAACAAGACTTAAGTTCCTGTGATATTTCTGCTTATAAAACATCACCAAGCTTCTAAATAACACCCCCCCCAACACTTCTAATACTTAACAGTCATTTGTATTTATTAATCTTTTAAACTATTTAACTCCATCTTGGGGTCATGGGTGGTCAGACGCTATCCAGGCAGCTGGGGGTGCAAGGTGGGACCCACCTCTGGACACGACACTCTTCCGTTGCAGGTTTCTCTCCTCTCTCTCCCTCTCCCTCCTCTTCTTCCTTCCCCTGTTGTACTGGGACAATACCAGATGCCAGAGCAAACCAGAGTCCCCAAGACAAATCCACCCAGACATGAGAAGGTGCAGACTCCACACAGACAGTGGATTGACTGTCCCCCTCATCAACCTAGTAACAAAATGGCATTATTGAGAGACCTCAAGAAAAACTGCTGATCCCTTGGGTGCCTGAACTCCTATAAGTGATGGACTTCTCTTACACTGCAGGTTCCCTGAGATCCTCAATAAAGACTTAGGGAATTAAGGGTCTCCCCGGTGGCCCACAGGGTGCAGCAGACCTCTCCTGCCTTGTCCACTGCTCCCCTCAGCAGTGTATCTCAGTAGATCTGCCTGTCTGCTCCCCACTCTGTCTCTGGTGAACCCTCTCGCCGCCCCATGCCTCTGGCCTGCACCCCAGCTTGTATGCATAAAAAAAAAGTCTTAAAAAAAAACGACTTAGGGAATAATAATTGAGTTAAACAGACATAATTCACTTGAAAAGTAACCCTCTGGAATTTTCAGTGGGTGTGCTTTTCATACTGAAGACCATGGAGTGCTCTCTGTCTACTGAGTAGAAATGTGGCAGAGAAGAAAAACAAGAAGCTGGCCAGTGGTGGTGGAATCTAAATTTGTAGAAGGAGGGCCATTTCCATTCCTTTTTTATTGGGCTCTTTGAAACCAATTTTATGTAAAGTACGCATATGAGGGTAGGGAATGAAGGAGAGTAGGGGAAGCCATTAGTTTCTCAGTTTCAAATTGTTGGCAACGTAGCTGAAGCGGTACTGGGTGGATGCAAGGTGTGAGGACTGGGACTAGGAAGGCTCTGGTCCATTCACAGGACACCATTTTCCTGCTCCCTGAAACACAGTGACGTTTTCTCCAAGTATGTGTCTAATTGGACTAAAGGAAGTGTTGTCTGAGGGACTTCTCTGGAATCTGCTTCTCTGATGAGGAAACCAAGATAGTTAAAAAGAACTGATCAATTTCAAGGGGAGGAAAGGAAGGTGGACCCCACTTCTCAATGGAGGGGTGTCCCTCATCACAGCATGTAAGATGGTATATATATTGGGGTGCCATTTTTGAAAAAACATGATTTGCTGTAATGTGCAATATGTATTATATAAATAGATTAATACTCTGACTCACTGGTCCCAGGAAAATATAGCCTAGGAAAATATTCAACAGAAAATAATAATTATACCTAAAGATGTTCACTGCATGCATTTATCCATTCATCCAATAAATGGCAACTGAAGTAGTTTGCTAGGTACTAGGAATATCAAGATTTAAGATACACTTCTTTTCTTCAAAATAGTTTCTAGACTAACAGTTAAAAACAAAACCCATCCAAATGTCCAGTGATAGACATGTTTTAATAAATTATAGTGCATCAACTCAGTGAAATACACCCTGGAATGCAAAGCTTACAGACTTTTATTTTGACCTCTTTTTAAAACTCCTACAACTCTGGAAAGACTGTAGAAAGATAGAAGGGTAGACATGAAAATAAATCAACTGTAGGTCTACTGTGATTACAGTTCTGTAAAAATATGCATGCAGACTGCCAAGGACTAGAAAAGAATATCCCAATGTGAACTCCACTCCTTGAAATGGGAAGATGGATCGTGGTTTTTCTCTTTTCAATTCTTGCTCAGTCTCATGTTGCCTTTATGATGGAAAAGATCCAGTTGCAAAAAAAAAAAAAATGGTGCAAATAAGATTTTATAGGTCACTGCTGAGTGAGAAACCGAGGGGAGCCTTTGGGAGAGGCGGCAATTGAATTTCAGTAAGAGGAAGAAGCAGGGACTGAGACATGAAGAGAGGCGAGAAGAGCTGTCTTTGGGAAATTGCAAAGAACCAAACGGAGGTATATGTTAGAGCCTGAGAAGATGGGCCTGAAGGAAAGGCAGAACTTCACTCCTGGGCTAAGGCTGGTAGCTTTATTTATAGAGACTCCGGTGTTTTTGAGCAGAGAATTGAGTCCAAGCGGAGCTATTGGAAGAGGAAGAGGACCACAGCCCTGAAGCTGGACAGAGTAGAAGCATCCAGAGGCAGGTCGGCCTGTTAGGAGCACTTTGCAGTAATCCCTGGTCTGGACTCCCACCATGGGAGAAGAGATTGGTGAGCCTTTGTGCAAGAAAAATGACCACGCTCTTAACACACACACACACCCCAAAAAAAGGTCACAATTTGGGAACTTAGGGCACACAACTGCAAGATTTCACCCAGGCAATTAAAAAGAGAGTGACAGGCCTCCCTGGTGGCGCAAGGGTTAAGTCTCAGCCTGTGAAGGTATCTGCAGCCACTGCAGTTCCGATCCCCACCCCCCAACCCGCCAGGGAGATTCCCACATGGCACAGCAGACCTCTCCTTCCTTGCCCACCCGCTGCACCCCTCAGCAGTGTATTTCAGTCAGTCGGCCTGTTCTGCTCCCCACTCTGTCTCTGGTGAGTCCTCTCACCCCACACACACACACACCTCTGGCCTGCACCCCAGTCCTGTATGCATAAATAAATCTTTAAAAAAAATAAAAATAAAAAGAGTGGCACTAATGACAGAGCGCTCTGCGAGAGAAGAACTGGTTTGGGATAGAAGAGAAATGTTAAACACATTGCGTTTGAGCTGTGACTGGGACACCCAGATGGAGATGACAACAGCTAGTTGGAAACAGAAGTCTGAATCCTGAGCAGAGGATCCCCACTTTTGGCAAAACAACTTGAATATAACCCACTTTCTGGAATGCTCTTTCCCCAGCTCTGCAATAGTTCCTGTCCACATCAACATCTCCACTCAAACATCACCTCCGACCCTTTCTTGCTACCCTAAAATGGCACCCCATAATTCACAACATTAACCTGACAACATTTCTTCATTGCACATGTCTGAGATTGCACATGTCAGCTGCCCCCGCCCCAGCATCCTCCTAAGAGATGGGACACTAGTGTCATCTTCTGCCTGAACTAACGGCCATTCAAGGCCCACCATGTGCCAATTCACACTTGCATAAATTTCAATTGTGGACTGACAATAGCATGTTTTTCTGATTCTTTCATATATTAGCCGAAAGGCTTAAAGCTTTTTGACTATAAGTCAAAAATACAGCTCTGAAGACAGGACATGCCCAGCTGTCTCTTAAGCCTGGCCCCTGGACGGTGGCGCACATAGGGAGCGTGCTTGATTGCATGGACTCTCTGATTGCAAGGGGAGAATAGTGTTCGCCATGACTGGGGCCAGCTAATAATCCTTGCCCGAGGGAAGAAGAAGGTGGATCTTTGTGACATAGCTGTCTGACTAAACCCATAGAGCCGTCTGCACCTAACCCCCAGAACAGGAATGCAGGGGATGTGGCTTCATTGTCCCCCACTCCCTGCTCACTTCTCCAGGCAATGAAAATGATGACATGCTCAACAGTTCTGTATTCCAGACACCAAAACCCTGTAGAGCAAAACACTGCAAATACGTCCACGCTGTTCCTCCTTGCCCAGTCCTGTTAGCCATTTTAGCCAGCAAGGGCAGCGTGATTCTGGGGACACAGTGTAAATGAATGTGCAGCACCCCTGGTTCAAAAATGATCAAGGGCCTCCCTGGTGGCACAGCGGTTGAGCGCTGCGCTGTGGAGCTGTTGGCAGCGGTGACGCGAGTTCGACGCCCGGCCAGGGAGAATCCCACATGGCACGGCAGACCTCTCCTGCCTCGCCCGCTGCTCCCATCAGCAGTGTATTTCTGATCTGCTTGTTCTGCTCCCCGCTCTGTCTCTGGTGACCTCTCGCCGCCCCACGCCTCTGGCCTGTACCCCAGCTTGTATGTATAAATAAAAAATAAATAAATCTTTAAAAAAAAATGATCAAGGACTTTCAAGACAACCAAGGCAGTGTCCTCCCAAGCACAACCAAGCCCCAGGCTCGTGCAGCCGGCTCTGCACTGTCCAGCTGAGGCAGGGGCCTGTTCTATTGTGGAGCCCCCGACTTCCTGGCTGCTTCCGCTTTTAGGGGAGATGCTATTCCTGTCATGGCCCAGAAAAACCTGCAAGTGTTCATGGGGATCAAACAGCTGAGTGACTCATTTTATAAAAGCTCAGAGACAGCCTGCAAGGGCCCCCGTGAGGCCTCCAGACGCTGCCTCACCGGCGCCCTGGCCCGACGCAGGAGGTGGTCATTTGTTCCTGCAGACCGGCCTGTGTGGACATGGTGCCAGTTGCGAGCATGGCCCGACACACTCAGGACCTCCCGCTACTAACTGTCCCTCCAGCCTCTGGCTCCAGTGGACAGAAGCCTCTCCCTTTGGGGCAGTACCTCTGACCCTGCAAAGGCGGACGGTGGACGGAGAAGCCAGAGTGTGGCCACTGTGCTCTGCCCCTCCCTCCCCACAACTGTCTGCAGGCGGGGGTCTGTGGCCCAAGGGGTGGGGGTGGGTGGAGAACTGCTGCACCCACACACAGCCTGCCTGCGAGGTGCCAGCACTCTCCGAGGGACAGCGACTGGGTGGGGGCAGAAATGCACCATCATCCAGGTGGAGCTGGAGCAGTTGGTGGCGGGCTGGGGGCGGGGCCTGGGCTGAACAGCAGGGGCAGCAGCAAGGACAGACGAGCCGTGGAGGCAGCAAGGCGGGCGAGGCGTCAGATGGGCACGCTTTTCTCTCGGGGAAGGAGGCTGCGAGACGCGAGGCAGAGGAGAGGGGAGTGATTAGCAAGCAGGGAGTGAGTCACGCATCCAGTCCCCTGGGCCGCCCCGTGTGCAATGGGCTCTCCTGGGTGCCAACTCAGTGCCAGGCGAGCAGCTGGTGCTGGGAAAGGTGCCAGGCATCCTGCAGGGCCTCAGGAGCAGGGGGCCTGGTGTCTGGGGACTAATAGCCACCTGCTTCTGGCTAGAACCCAGAGCCCACTGGCATGGCTGCTCTGGGCCTGACTCATCCCCACTGACCCCAGACCCTCCATCCTCAGTCCCTCGCCTCTCCCAGCCCCTCACCGGCCTCTCCTCCCCAACACCCCCTTCGCACACTAAAGAATAACCCATTTGAAAGAGTGAGCTGTGAGGGAAACAGAGGTGGCCTGGCCCTGCATGCTCCCAAAATTCCCAGTCTCCCAGCCAGCACCGCGCCAGCCTCAGGTAGCCCTTAGTCAGAGGACAAACCTGGCTCCCGGGCAGAAATGCAGACAATAGCACAAGCCGCGTCCACATGAAGGAAGGGCGCCCTGGCCTGGCACCCGGAGGAGCTCCCAGCCTGACAGCTTGGCCCTGCCTCTCATGACTCTAAAGCTGGTGACCACCAGTTCTCTGGCGACGGGGGAGTCGTGGACAAAAGAAGCCCAACTACTATAGGCTGGATAGCTGTGGCCAGCCCCAGGTAGCCAGGCCCCTCACCCCACATCCTGGGTGCCCCAACAGCCAGAACACACATTCTCTGTGGCTCTTGTCTCTAGAAGACCCTTTTCAGAGTTGACTGCTCCTCCTTTTCCCCCCCTCATGTGAATCTCAGCCGGCACCTGTGCCCAAGGCTTCTTGGTGAAGCTGTCAGAGGATGGGGTGGCCTTGGGCAGAGGCCAGGGGCTTGGGGGAGCCAGGGCCCAGGCAAGGAGGGACTGCTTAGAAGAAGCAGGCAGAAGAGCACCCCAGCGGAGCTGCAGGGACCCAGCTCCAGGCCCTGGGAGGAGTGTCTGTTCCTAAATTCTGCCCTCCATATAGGCTGCTGCTGACAGGCGCCTGGACCCAGGTGGGGAAGGGAGGAAGGTAAGCAATGTCCTCTCTTCCCTCCCTTCCCTGTAGCTCTTCCCGTGACCAGCTCCCCTGGTTTTTCTTAGTTTCTCCCTGGGCCCAGGGGGTGAGTCAAGGTGATTGCTGGATGTTAGCCTTTCCACAGCAGCACCAATGGTACCAGGCCCAAGGAGCTGTCTCCAACTCTGTGGTGGTCACCTGTGTTTACCCCTGTCCTGCCAGAAGCATCCAGGCCCTATCTGCGGGGACAGCGGGCACCAGCGAGTGTCCAGGAGGCTGAAGGCCGCGCCTCTCCGTGGCCAGCCTCAGGAGAGGGAAGGGCCAGTCTGGCCCCGCCCCGGCGCCTGTGGACACCGACCTCAGCAGAAGGCATCTACTCACACTTCAGTATCAGTCCCCCGCCTTCCGTCAGTCAGCACATTTATCCGAACACTTAATATGCTCAGGGCCTAGCCACTCTCACCTTGGCTGATCACTATCCTTCCCGGTTGCCATTTTCTCAGTCTGCAAAATGAGATCAATAAATCCCAGAGCCTGGATAAGAGGCTCTTCCGTGGCAGAGCTGGTAGAGCAACGCCAGCCAGGGGCCTTCACCCTTCGGCGGCCGCGGGAGGCGGGGACCAGTTTGCAGCCTCCTGCCACCCATGCGCCGGCCGTCTGTGCACGGCGCCTGCGCGGCCCGGGGCATGCCGGTCCCTGGGTGCTTGTGCGCCTGCGCTTGAACATCACATCCGGGGAGCCCCATCTTGTGAAGGCTCAAGGCGTAGGCGCCATAGCTACACGCTGGCGCCCCTGCGGCCCTATTGTCAGGCTATTTGGCAGGTAGATTCTTGCTTCCTGGCCAGCGGGGGCATCCTTGACAGCTGTGGTCTTCTGTTCTCATGTTTCCTTTTTGCTCTTCAGGTTCTAATGGGGGGGGGGCGGGTTCTGCACCCAGTTGACGCTAACTGCTTGCTGGAAAAAGCAATAACAGAGAGGGCCCCTGTTGCTGGAGTTGTGGGGGCTCCCGGACTGAGGTGATACCCCCCCTCCCCGGTCTTCACCACATGAATGTGAGGGGGAGGCAGACGTGGGCGCGGCAGAGCAGTACAGCAGGTGGCTGGCCTGTGTCCTGGTGTCCGCTTGGTCGGGAGCAAGGCTGGGGAAGTGCCCGCCCTCCTGGGCCCAGCAGAATGGGGAGCCCAGTGGACCTGGGAGCATCCGCTGCCTCAACTACTCCAGGCCTTCTCTGCAGGGAACAGGACTTGAAAGCGCACCTCCTTCGTCCCCAGACAGCTGGGCCAGGGCGGCCCATGTTCGTTGCCCCTTGCATCCTCCTAGACCAAGCAGCCCGGGTGGAGCAGGAGGATGTGGGCTTTTAGAATCAAATGTTGTGACAGTTCTCCTAGCCTCCCGCCCCCCAAGCTGAGTCAAATTTTAATTGAAGTCTGTGAAGCGCAAAGTCCTACAGAAACCATTACAAGAGTCTTCTGGAAAATAGGGACTGACAGGAATCCCTGCAGGAAAGAAGATGAACACAATTCACAGCTCACCAAGTGGGCCGCGGGTCCCAGGGAACACCCCGACAGACGGCCTCCCCATCAGGCCTTCCCAGTCCTCTCCAGTCCTCATTAAGAGGAAACCAAAGGGGCTAGATTATTTGGCTTGCATCCTGTCTCTTGAGACTTAAGGACTTTAATCAGTAGGACGTTAAAGAATTAAATAACTCTACAATAACAAGAGAGCCGCCAGCTGGCCCTCCCGGTGACCTTGCCAGAGTGCATGGGAAATGGATCGCACCATCTGGCCTTGACTTTCCTCCCGGGGAAGCGTGAGCAATTACACCATTTTAGGATCCAAGTTTACAGAAATTTTACTTCCCAAATTAAGAACAGTTGTGCCCCGAAACAGCTTATATCTAAAACATCATCTGCTTCCTGCATCCTATTGTCCCCACCCCCAACCCGGCCTCCTCTGTTCCACATTCCGGGTCCAGATAGCCAACATGGCATCTTCAGAAGGCTTGCCAGTTCAAGGCACCACAGGGGCTCCCAGAAAAGAGAGGTAGAAAAGTCTAAAAGCAGGAAATAAATTACACTGGTAGAAACACCAGAAAAGTGGTCGAAGTCTTCCTACAAGCCTCAGTCTGCAGTCCCCTCCCGGAGCCATCTTGTTCTCACGGGGAAAGCCAGAACCTAAATCTGGGAAGCAAAGATGGGCTCATAGGCAAACTGTCCCGCAGGGACCGAAGACCACAGAGGAGAGGAAACAAGAGTGCTGATGGTTCATGCTGCCCTCCCCTTTTTGAAGGAGTCACAGAGAGACCTGAAGTTTCTAGACCTGGGAGAACAATCCCTGAATCCCCACACATCCACCTCTGGCCAGGCCCAGTCACCCAGGCCCCTTTTGTGTGTCCCTGGGAAAAGGTAGCAAAGGGGAGAAGACTCCACTGGGTGATGGGATTGAAAGGAGAGCCGGGCCCTGGCTCAGTTCTCTGCAATGCTGTGAGGAAGGAAGAGGCTTGGGCTCTTCTTCCCCAAAGTGGGCTTGGCGGACGAGACAACGTGAGGCAAATCTCCCCACTGAAGGATGTACTTCCAGCCTTGAGCTACGTGGCTGGAGCCCCCCTCAGCCCTCTACCCTCGTCATACCCCTTTCCATTGTCTGTGGAAGCCTGTAGAAACTTCTTCCAGAGCCTTTGGTACCTTCACCCCCAATGATGGTTGGGTACCACAAGCAGGCCAAGGAGGTCACTGGTGCCCTTTCTAAAGGCTGTCATTTCCTCAGGGAACAGCCCAGGCTACCAGGTTGGAGTGGCCAGGAGGGAGGAAGTGGTGAGGAAGAGCATCCTCGCGGGACAGAGGTCCTGGGGAGGTCAGCACGGGCTGAGGTGGGACTAGCACTGGTGGGTGGCCCCTGGGGGGCGGTGTGGCTCCCATCTGGGCCCAGAGCTATGTGCCTGTGCTGTTCAGTGTGACTTTGGCGGCCCAGACACCCACCAACCTGGGCCTTTCCAGATTATCGTGATGTTGTTCTTGGGGCTAATCCTCACAACTTTCCAAGGTTGTTCTTTCTTACTTAGTGAAGACAGCAAGGTCCAGAAGATGACATCCTAAGTAGAATCTCTGAGCCCCCAGCCCATGATGTTTAAAGCTCATGTGACACAGTCCAGTGAGGGCCTGGCGCACCAGTCGGTGTCAGGGCCCACGAAGCTGTCTCCTCCTCACCGCAGGCTCCACGCCAGTGGGGGCTGCAGGGGCCAGAGCGCCAGGTCAGCAGCTCCAGCAGGAAGGCATTCCCTCCTTTTTTTCCTCATTTTTAATTCTTTCAAAGAAAGTACAGAGAATATTCTTGCACTACCTCTCAGATTTGTGACATTTTTACATTTTGCCCTGGGTTGGCCTTTTTAAAAAGTTTTCCATTTAAAGAAAAAAAAAAAACACAGAAATGGGCACGCTGTGGGCTATGGGCTATTATTCTGCTCATAAAAAAGCACTATTAAGTCAGGGAAAAAACTCAAATGCACATCATTGAGTGAAAGAAGCCAATCTGAAAAGACTACCTGCTGTAGGCTTCCTGGAACATTCTGGAAAAGGCAAAACTATGGAGACAAAATCATCAGGCTGCCAAGAGTGGTGGAGAGGAGAAATGAATGGGAGGATCATGGAGGATTTTCAGGGCAGTGGAGCTGTTCTGTGTGACACCATAGTGATAGACACATGTCCTTATATATTTGTGCAAACCCCAGAACATGCAGCACCAAGAGTGAACCCCCATATATAGTGTGGGCTCTGGCTGGTGAGGATATGTCTGTAGGTTTGTCAGAACCACTATGGTTCAGGACAGTGATAATGGGGGAAGTTGGGGGGAGGGAGGGTAAGGGGTACATGGGAAATCTCTGTACCTTCTTCTCAATTCTGCTGTGAATCTTAAACTGCTCTTTAAAAAAAATCTGTAAAGAAACAAAACAATATAGGATACTCAGAACAATGAGAGCGGGCGCTGTGATACCCATCACCCCACCTCCCACGGAATTTGTTTCCTGGGTCTGCCACAGCAAAGGACCACGACTAGGTGACTGCAATAGAACAGAAACTCGCTGTTCTGGAGGCCCAGAAGTCGTAGATGGAGGTCTCAGCAGGGCGGGTAAACTCTTGGTGATAGGAGGGATAACCTGGCCCGTGCCCTGCGCTGGCAATATTTGGTGCTCCTTGGCTTGTCCATGCGCCACCCTATCTCTGCCTTAAGCTCACCCACCATTCTCTTAGCGTGTGCCCATGTGTGTGTCCCTGCGTTCAGATTTCCATTTTTGCATGCGGACACCAGTCATATTGGGTTAGGACCCATCCTAACCCCTTTCATCTGACTATCCCTGCTAAGACCTTTCCCCCAGGTAAGGTCACGTTCTGGTGTGCTGGGGTCAGGGCAGCAGCCTCTCTTTTTGAAAGGAACACGACAGGACCCATCAACACCCACCGAGGACACAGCCCCCGGGGTGGCTGATTGAGTGCAAGGCGGCTGCAGAGCCGTCCAGACGTGTGTGTGACGAGTCCGGGCTGAGCCGATTTCACTCCATCTCGGAGCCCGCAGTAATTTCACGCGCAGGCGGCAGCTCACATCTGCTCCCGGCCCAACTGGCGTCGGCGCCGCGGGTCGCACTTTCTCCAGGTGTCGCTGGACAATCCAGCGCGCAGCGGGTCGGCCTCCAGCAGGGGGCAGGCAAAGCCCCACCAGTCCCCTCCCAAGGATCTCGGGGAGACTTGAGCGTTCCCACACTTATCCGCTGTCTTCTTTTGCCTCGGTGCCGCGGAACCCACGCCAGGCGTTCCACCAGAGGAAATCCAACAAGAACTCTCCCCAGGCCCATCGCCCAGAACAGACTGTCTGACACAGCCATTTTTATACCTTTTAGAGCCCCTTTTCGCATTGCTGACTCCAAGAAAGCTAATTAATTATTTTAGACACCACTATTAACTTGACAGTGATTAATCTGATAATCCTTTTTATGAAATTACCTCTGAAATGCTAACTTTTCATCTTTGAAACTCACTGTGTAAATTACTCTGAAGATTACATTGTAGCAGCTTTTGGCTCTGTAAATCTTCGAGGCAGTTTTTTGCCAAAAGCAATAAAAGCTGTCCTGAATTGATCAGGTCAATCAGGAAAGAGGCAGGCAGGCAGGAAATTGAAGGTGACTCACTCTGCAAGTGGGGGCTTTGACTGACGGATTGTTAGACCCTGCTGCTGCCAGTTAGCTACAGGGGACTTCGCACCGATGAGAGGCACCTCATGAGGCCTCATGAAACGGAGAGGGGACACGCTGGGCTGCTGGCGTCAGTGAGCCCCGCCTGGGCGGCCAGTGTGGCTCTGGAAGTGGCCTTGCCCCCACCCCCTGCCCGCTACCCCTGCACCTCCCCTCTGTCCTGCGCACCAACTGAGTCTGCTGGTGGTGGGGGCTTCCCAGCAGGTCCCCTTCGGGTTCAAAGCCCACTGAGCACAGCCTGTGCAGCACCCCAAGCCCTCAGTGTGGGGCAGGGCAGGTGAACAACTGGCTGGTGCCCTCCCCCGCCCTTTGCCCAGCAGGCAGGCTCTTGGCCCTCAGGGTGGCTTCAGTCCCTCCAATCATGCAGTCGATGCTGTGGCACAGAAGGGATTTTAAAGCTGGCTGGGGCTGCTGGGGACCGGTAAACAGTGGGGCCCAGTGCCTTGCTTGCTTCACCCTTGCTCTGGCTCTGCCTCATCAGAAGGTGACATGTGAGAAGAACAAAAAGAGGTGAGACTGAGGCCATGTGGACACCGGGGGAAGAGCCGTCCAGAGCCAGGGCCTGGGCTGGGAAGAGAGTGAGCGGGAGCAGTGGCAGGACTGCAAGTCTGCGGGCTCTGGGCTTCATGGGCCATGGAAAGAACTGAGCAAACTTGGCGTGTCGACGTTGAGAAGGAAAAGCACGCCTCTTTGCACTGTTCTGAGCTCACCTCTGCCCCGGGCACGCTCCTGAAGGCCTCTCCCAGGTAGACCCAGCACCCAACAGATGCACAGTGTGGGTTGGGCACGTGGTGAGCCCAGCGCTGGGAAGTCCTGGGTCCTGAAGTCCCAGCACCTGGATTCCCCACAGGGCCGGGTCGCTGAGGTTGGGGGCCACCTGCCTGCAGCTTCCACCAAGGGCAGCCACCCCGCTGCTCTCTGGGCTGAGCCGTCCGGGCTCCTCCTGCTTCTCCGGGACAGGAAGCTCAGCACACCACCGCCCTCGGTCCTGGTGCTCCCCCCTTCCTGCACCACAGGTGAGGGCAGAGCAGGAGAGGAAGGCCTCTCTGGGGAGCTGCTGAGGACCCCAACATGAAGCCTTGAGACCACAAGAACCTCTGATGCCCTCTGGTTTCTCTTGAGAAGACCCCAGTAAGGGGGGGCCCCCCGAGTGACCTCCACACCCATGGGCAGGGGTCATTCTGTTACCCACATCCCACTCAACTTTACACCTGCCCCCTTTGCGGTCCCACACTGAGGGGGCAGCCTGCCGGGGTCTGAAGGAGGAAGGCCATGGTGAACCCAGGTGGCCTCTGGGGGACCACATGGTGGTCGGCGGTACACCCCAGTCACCCAAAGTTGGTGATTCAAACAAAACCTCTCTTTGGGCCTGGGGGCTCCGGAGCCAGCCCTGTGGCTGCCGTGAAAGGGCTCCTGGAAGGGCCGGCCAGGCCTGGGGCTGGGGAGTGCCGGGGATGCCGGCATCTCTGCTTCCTGCTCCCTGAGTGTGAGACCTGAGCTCTGGGGAGACAGTTGTCACAGCAGCATGTGTGGCTGCGTTTTCTGGGTGCCCCACCCTCCTGTTCGTCTGCCACCCCACCGAGGTGCCTCTGCTCCCCTCCCCGCTGCCAGGCCCACCTCATGTTCCCCACCTGTGTGAGCGGAGGGCTTCCCCCCTGTTGCTTGGCTAGTGAGTCCTTTCTTCCCCCCTGAAATCACGCTCGCCCATCCCATGGCGCTCAGGCAACTGCCCTCTGGGTTGCCATGGAAACAGAGTGTTCGTCCCTCCTCCCTCCTAGCTGTTTACCTTGGTCAGGGGCTGCGGCAAAAACCAGCCAGTCGCTGAAGGAGAGAGGGAGGAGGGGCAGCCAGCTGCTCTAAACCAGATCATTCCGGTTCAGGGAGGCTCCCCCTCCTCTCCTGAGCCTTTCTGGCTAGGCGTGGTGGGCTGTGGAGCCAGACTCTAGGGTCCAGGACAGCGTTAGTGGGGCCCCCCCCCCGTCCCCTGGAAGCTACTCAGGTCAGCCACTCTCCCCTCCTCCTATCCTGCTGGGCTGGGTGTTAGCAAAAGCCTTTATTGGTGTGGCCCCAGCTTTCCAGGCCTCTGCTCAGGGATGGGACACCTTGTTCGGGTGAGGAGTGGAGGGAGCTGACGGCCAACTCTGCCCTGCGCTCTGGTCAGTGGCCCAGCACCCTCCTGTGCCTGAACCACCTCGTCCTCTTCCTCGAGGGCCCCCGCTTCTCGCTCCCCACTCACTCTCTGCAGCAACCAGCGGGGGTGGGGTGGGGTGTGTGTGTGGGGTATGTGTGTGTGTTCGTGTGTTCGTGTTCTCTGGTTTCAGGCTTCCCACTGCTCTTAGAATAAAAGTCAGACCATCCACCCAGCTCTTCTTGATCTGTGTGGCTTGTCTCTCTTCCTCCCTTCGTCTTCCTCCCGGCTCTCTTCCCCTTGGGGTTCCTCTTGCTCCTGCCACTTGGCGTCTTTTGCTTCCAGAAGACAGTGGGGGCTGGGTTTTGTTCCTTCCAGAATGCCCAATCCTGGTGGAATAAGTTTCCTCCTCATGCACACACTTTCTGTTGTAGCTCTCCCTGCATATTCATTGAGTCCTCAGAGGCTTCCCCTAACCCTTCAATGGAAAGTATCAGAATTTCTCGCACTAGCCTCTTCTTCCTTCCCAGAGAGTTATCCCGGGCTCCCCACCAAAGGGAAGCTCCCTGAAGGCAAAGCGATGCTCAGATACCAGATGCACAGCACACTGGCCTCGGTTAGTAAGCGCCCCCAGCTGGCTCCCCACCTCTCCCGGCTCAGGCAGGTGGAGCAATGGCAGGTGAACGCCATAATAATACTTAAGAAGTGCCTGGCTTCATTCTGTGCACTTGATACATGTCTGTTCATTGAAGCCACATGATAGCAAGAAGCAGGTTGCTATTGAAGACCCAATTTTAAGGAAAAGGACACTTAAGGCCATTTTATTATTTTAATGGTTCTCCAAGAAGGAGAGGAGGTAAGTGTGGGTGGCCCGTCTGTCATCTTTACACTAAATCTAACAAGCTGAGGATTGGGAAGCCTTCATTCTGACCTTTGCCCTCAAGTTCCCTGCTAGGCAATTAAGTGTGACAATACAAGTAAGGTAGCCAGGTCCTTGGGTCATCTGACATTTTGGCCAAGTTGGCTCAGCTGTAGGATTGGGATTTCCAAGTACCATGACCCAACTAAACAGGAATCAACTGAGGAGTTTAACTAACACAAAATCTTTGGGTTTTGGGTACAGGAATCTGTATTTCTAATAAGCAGGTGCTACAGTTTGGAAACCAGCAGGTCCTATATGGGCCAGGCCTTGTCCTATCCCATATCCATTTTCAGCACTTATTCAGAACCTGCACCACACAAGTGGCTTTCCAGTGTGTGGCCCTCAGCAAGGAACTACCAGGCTTTTGCTGTAAACCTTCCATCACAGCAGGATCAACCACCTTAATACCAAGATCAAGGGGCAGCACTAAGTCAAGGCCAACCCCAGTGCCTTGGCTTGCGCACTGTGTGTGCCGTTGCGCTTTGTCCAGCGTGAGCAGACTGCTGGGTCTAACAGGGAACCTGGGATTATCTGTCCAACCTCCTCACACTGGCAGAAAGGTGAACCGCATTCAGAACCATATGACCAGCTGAGCCGGGAGCCCAGAGCTGCGCCCTGGCCCCCGGACCCACCAGGTCATCTCTTTCTAGAACTGTCTCATCTACTACAGAGAGTTGTTTACATTTAAATACATTAAAATTAAGTCAAATTAAAAATTCAGTTCCTCAATCACACTGACCAATTTGAAGTGCTTGATAGCGACACGTGGCTAGTGGCTACCACGTACTGGACAACGCAGAAACAGAACATTGCCATCATCCCAGAAAACTACCGCACTGCTTTTGGCTCTTATTTCCTTTTGGCAAACGAGAATTTTGTCCATGTAACTGGAAGAACAAAACCTCCCAAACCAACTAAGTCATTGTGGTAATCCCTTCCCCCAGGCTGAGAACCAAATCAGACAGAAACAAGAGTTCATTTCTAAGCTCTGGCCATACAACTTATCTCCGGTGGTTGAGGGGATCTGCAGGACGGAGCGGTGAAGGGGAGTGTGACCTGCCCACAGCCGCTCCTTCACTGATGTCTTCCTGGGGGTGCAGGGCCCGTTGAGGAGGCCGCTGTGTGTCCAAGAGCCCAGACGTGAGGCGAGAGATGCCCACCGCGGGTGGGGGTGGGAGGTGGATGACTCACAGCTATGACAGAAAGACAGACGCCGGTGGGGGGTGTGGGGGGAGGGCAGGTCCTCTGGATGAGCTCATGTACACACAAGTCACACAATCAAGGTGGCCTTGGACAAATAGATTTGGATAAGATTTATTGATCAGATTGTTTTAGAAAACTGACAGCAAAACACTGACAAGGTACATAAATACAGATTGGACATTTTAGGGTATTCACTACATCTCCTACTTGCTGGGAGGAAACCAGGTGTGGTGGAGGAGCTGTCCCGATCACATGGCATGCACACCAGACTGCAAAAGGACGTCCACACTATTTAACAGGACTGTGGCAAATAGCTTTAAAGTAAGGCAAGCATCGTGTGTGGCCTAAGCATACCCTGTACCAAGAGACCGGCCCAGACTTGCCCCTCAGATTGCGTGTGAGAGGTTTCCCTTTCTTGCCTAGGTTCTTCCAGCAAAATCCTCCTTGGCGGGTGTCTACAGGGAGATGCCTGGAGCTGCCCCTGCTCAGACTCTGTGTACAAGGAAGTGGCTTTTGACAAAGACAGTTTGTCTCTGATGCCTCCTTTGTATTCTAAATGTGCAACTAGTAATACAGCAATTACTACAGCTTGGTGAACTGCCTCTGACTCACCCTGTACACTGACTAAGCAGGGCCTTTTAAAAACTTCTAAAAGGTGAAGAAAAAAAAAAACACCACCATGAAAATGATGCCAAAAAGATGGTACCACTTCTGAAGCACAACTTAGAATTTCTCTTCATAACACCAGACTAAAGAAGAAGTTGCTTTCTGCTGAATCTAACAGCTTGGGGAGGGAAACGCTGTGGCTGGGCGTGCTCTGGGCCACACGCAGGGAACTCCAGCCTGCCCACCGCAGGCCCTGCCAACACGCCCAGAGTCTCAGGGCATTTGGGGGAACGAAAGGAATTGAAGCTAATGTGACCAGTTTGGGGGAGTTTAATGTTCATGGGACCATAAACCCCCTTCCATGCTGGAGCTCATGGCAGAACAATGAAGAACCAGGATAATGGCTTTGTGCTACAGCAGGATGCCGGCAGGCAGACAGTTCAGGAACCTGTGCCACTTTCTAAACATCAGCAGGACCACAGAGAAACAAACTGGCTTTATAGAATGAAGACCAAGAAGTCTTAGAGGACAACTCAACCCCTCCCATACACCAAGCTACATGGCTAGAAAAAAGTGTTTCGAAAGGGAAAAGTCGGGCTCCTGCAAGACCAGAGGAAAAGCAAATATTTGTCAAGAGCCAAAGAAACGTGTTGAAATGATGGGGTTTCCTCTGCATCATACACAGCTTTTCTTCCCATAGGCGCTAAGAGTTCTTTGGTGGTGGTAGGGAGGACAGCCTAGAACTCGGGAGTCTCTGCTGAAGCAGAGGAGCAGAGAGTAACATCTAACCCATGTTTCCTCCTTCCAGCTTTCCACAGTGTCAGCAGTGGACCAATTATAGCTACCAGGGCCGCTGGTATGTTTGCTGGTTACTTCAATCCTTCTCTCCCATTCCTAATTACTCATTAATCCCACACCATTGAAAAGGAGGGGCTTGTGGGAAAGGAGTAGGGAGGAAGAACAACTAAATGAATCAATTGTTTGATAGAAAAGTTCAAACACTGATTATTTATGGATTTCAACTATCTGTGCTTTACTCTCTGGCTACTCTGGATAACCAAAGGTCACTGGTAATAGACCTTTGCTTAGAAATGTTAATTTTTTATTATACATTAAAATCTAGCTATGCAATCATTATGAATAGAGCAAAATTTTTACATCATGTCACTAGGCCCCTAAAAAAAAAAAAAAAAAAAAAAGAAGATTCTGCCAGTGGGAAGGGTTTCAATTTGGCCCCTGAAGAAAAGCTAAAATTTTAATCTAGTCTGTATTTGTTCATAGATTTTCCAGGATGTGAAAAATACTTCATTAAATGAAGAAAGCCTCACTTTCATCATTTAGTAAAGCATTTAGTAAGGATAAATTAGTATATACATGGGAAAACTGACAGTATTAAATATTAGCTTTTAATTCATTTAGGAAACTTCTTATAGGTAGATCTCCTTGTTCCCAGGCAAAGGAACGTAGGGAGATATGCAAACATGAGCAAGTACAAAGATGATTGGGGGAAGTCTCAACTCTGAGAAACCCAAGGAACAGTAAGTCTCCAAGAACTTAAAATCCAGCTTTATGCAGAGTTGGCTTAAACCAGTTGATCACATCATAAATTTCTTGGTATAATTTGATTCTAAAGTAATGAGCTGGCTTCCCCAAGACAAAAAAAAAAGTAGTCTACCTGTTTTATAGTCACACCCTATATATAATCTGTATATATCCATATGTGTTTCTATATATTGCACTTAAATTCATAGGACTGCAGTAGGATGGCTAAGAGTACCTCAAAGAGGCAGAGAAGCAGCAGGCATAACATTTTCCTAAATCAAGTAAGTGTCAGGAATTCAGAGTGCTGGTTATAGGTACACTAAAGGCCTGGTGACCCCTTCTGTCAAAGTCTAGTCATCTGCATTTAAGTCATCATACGCACAGTCTCATTTGGCATTCAGAAGACGTGCGCATGTGTGGCGCGACAGCACTCAGAGCTGGTCATTCTACCTCGTTTTCACTAGCGCTGGATAAAAACAAGACGCTTTAGACCAAGAATGTGTACTTTTACGAAACCGTCACACACCAGGTCTTGGATGTCAGGCCTCCAAAGTCCACCTCAAAGAAGACTGCCCTTAGAAAAGATTTAAAACAAAGGGATGCCTCAAGTGTGGATTGGACCAGACTCGCCTTCCCGCTCTTGGTGCGGCAGCACTGGAGACCTGTTTCTATCCCAAGGACCACGGAAGTGAAAGCAAGCAGGCTGAGCATTCCATCTTTGGTCCCCATATAAATCCACGACAAAGATCTGTGTGCCACCCTAGACAGCATGACTTTTTCAGTTCTGGGGATCTCTCCATCGAGTATCTGGAGGCCAGGCTGCAGTCATGTAGCAAAAGTTTCGTTTTGAATAGAGCGGCTCAGGCTGCCGTGCTCTGGGAGGAGCACCGTGCTGGGGCAAGCCCCGCAGTGGGCCCCAAACTCAAACAGCCTTCTCATGGCGAGATGGTGTGGGCCCTTTGGAGGAGCTGTTTCTTTTCCTGCCTTTCTGCCACCCCCTCCCCGCAAAAGGACCCCAACTCACAGATGAATGGTTATTACCGGCTTTGCAAAATGTAGGCCCCCTAAACTCAACCCAAAACGGACGGGATGTTCTAATAAGGCCTGGTAATTAGGAGTCCAGATCTAGAGGCTGCAGTGTCTCTTTCCTAGAACTGAACACGGGGTGGTGACTTTCTAGTCATAATTGATTTCAAAAGTCAAAAGTTGATTTTAAATCCACACATGAGCTAGAGATCCCTTCTGGGATGAAGGGAAAAGAAGAGTGACTTTAAAAGCTATGTGAAAAGAGGCACTTAAAGGAAAAATGTGTCCTAAATCTCCTGTCTGGGTCTCCTGCCGTAAGGTAGCCAGGAGGGCGAGCAGCACTGTGCCCTCCCGTCTGCCTCCAGCGCCTCCCGCGCCGCCCGGGACTGCCAAGGGCTGGCGTCCCAGTGACGTGCTCGACTACTCTGGCAGCCTGATGGCAAAGCAAGTGAACATTTCAGTCATTTCTTTTTCAGAATTAGAACAAAACTAACTAGAACTAAAATTTCACAGCAAAAAGGTGATACTCCGTCTTATTCCCTCCTCGGGCTAGTTTTTAAAATGATGCTTAGTTCTTCAGGAAGGATGGCCTGTGGCTTTTCCTCCAAGACCTTTTATTCAATTACTACACAGTTACTCATGGCACATTCACAGGAAAGCAGACAGAAAAGGAGGCAATAAACTAAGAGAAAAATCAAGGGCCATTGGCTCTCTAGTGATAAAACCTGTTGCCTGAGAAAATGGCAGGTGCATGGCCCAGAGTTAGGAAAGAAACAAGTTCGGAAACGGAAATGGTCAATATGAGGTCAAAGCTCAGAGGCCAGAGCAGAAGCCAACCTGGCAAACCCAGCAGGCACACGCCTTCTCCGCCCTGCTCCTCCCTGACCTCTCAACGAGCTGAAGCGTATATCCCATGACGCCACACTGCAACACCACACATTTAGGGCCTGATTCCCATGAGGAAGTCAAAGAGATACTTGAAACCAGCAATAAGCCTAAGAGAACTTCAAAACAGCCCAGAACTTCAAAACAGCTCCTGACCACCAGAAGTTTCTTGATTTGAAGTGTACTCAGTGTCATAATTCCTAAAAGCAACGATAAAAAGCACGACGACAACACACACATAAGTCTTTCGATAAGCCAACTCTAACCTTGCTGGTGCCGCGGGGAAAGAAATCACTAATCAGAAGCTGCTGCTTCCCTCCAAAGGCCAGGGGTGGTTATCTGTGCAGCAAGATGGCCACTGCCACTGCCAGTGGGTCCAGTCACTCAACATCTAAGTTTACAGAACCTTCAGAAGTCTCAAGGTTTAGCCTTCTTGTTCTAGCCCCCAAATTTCTGGATTAAAAATTATTTTATTTTTATTTTTGTCGATGATGTTGCTTCAATCTACAGAGCAATGGCTGACATGGTCATAGGTTCAGAGTCCCTTTACAAAATTCTTTATCTTAACTTGATTCAGACTTTCCCTCAATTCCCTCAAGGAAGAGGGGGTAGTGAGTATGTGTACTGGGGCAGGAGGGAGAGAAGCAAAGAAAGAAGCACAAGGGAAAGTGAGATTTCCATAAACTTAAAACCAATTTACAGAAAGGCATCTGATGTATTTTCTGAATAAGGCCTTGATCAGGGTAACCAATCTTCTTTTTAGCACATTCTATACTGCCCATAAATAAAGGAGTCTCTTTAAATTAACATTTCCAGTATCAATGAACAGTCCAGAAATCCTCATTTCAAGCGCTCGATGAGTCCCTGTGTGAGTCCAAGGTGCAGAAGCTGTGTTCGGGAGAGGTTTGCCAGGTTAGGGAAGGCCGAAAGCAGCTTCTCCCATGCCAGTTCCAGCAGGCTAGGTACCACCAGCCAGATCTTAAACAATGACCCAGTCCGTTTGTTTTCGTGGATGTTTACCACTCCTCCATGAATGTACATGCAGCCAGCCTGCGGACAAATGGCAATCAAAGAGGACAAATTCAAATGGGAGAGAGAAACAGGTTCTTAGGCTAAGGATTCAGCAAAGGAGGCACAGTAGGTTGAATTGAGATGATGTACAACCAAAGATTTCTCAAGGATCCCATTACAGTACAGAGATTAAGAAGGATTTAAATAATAATGAGTTACTAAAGGGAACTTTTTCTTTTTTTTTTTTTTTAACTTCAACAAACATTTGTTGTGCCAAATACTGATAACCGAAGATGAAAATAAAGGCCTCTGCCTTCCAGGGCCTTCCTGGTGGTGCAGGGGTTAAGTCTCAGGACCATGAAGCTGTCCGCACCCACTGCAGCACGAGTTTGATCCCCGGCCAGGGAGCTTCCCACATGGCGCAGCAGATCTCTCCTGCCTCGCCCGCTGCTCCCCTCAGCAGTGTACTTCGATAGATCCACCTGTTCTGCTCCCCACTCTGCCTCTGGTGAATCCTCTCACCACCGCACACCTCTGGCCTACACCCCAGTTCCTGTATGCATAAATAAATAAATCTTTAAAAAAAAAAAGGTCTTTGCCTTCAAGAAACTAGTAGAGGGCCTCCCTGGTGGTGCAGTGGTTAAGCACTGCGCTGTGGAGCTGTTGGTAGCAGTGACACGAGTTCGACGCCCGGCCGGGGAGATTCCCACATGGTGCAGCAGACCTCTCCTGCCTTGGCCGCTGCTTCCCCCAGCAGTGTATTTCCGTCCATCTACCTGTGTGGCTCCCCATTCTGTCTCTGGTGAACCCTCTCGCCACCCCATGCCCCTGGCCTGTACCCCAGCTTGTATGCATAAATAAACAAATCTTTAAAAAAAAAATGCAGTTACTTTAAAAAAAAGAAAGAAAGAAACTAGCAGAATCTCTGATAATATGGCATTCCTGGGGGTAAAACTGTCCTGCCCTCAAGAAACAAGCTCGATATCACCAGCAGGGCCTGAGTGCCAAGGGCAGCAGTTCTCTGACCCCTGCACTGCCCTTTTAAACTTGTCTACAACAGTATCTTTCCCCTTCTCTCGAGCAAGGGTTAGCTTTGAAAGGAAGTTCTAAAAACACACACATTCTTAATCCAAGGTTTGCTATTACAACCTCCTTTTTTTGTGCTAACAACATTTTCTTATCAGATACAATTACGTACAGAAAGATAGGAAAATAAAAACTTACCGGTGTAACAGCTGCACAGTGGAAATAAACTGGCTCTGGCATGGTAGCTGGGAGCTTCACCCACTGGAAAGTCTGCAGATTCAGCTTCCAGATATCCCCAAGGATCACTTCTCCATTATAGCCCCCACAAATAAACACATCTATCAAGAAAAGAGCGCACCAAGGTCACACAAAGGCAGCAGTCACAGCTACAGCACGCTAAGTAGCGGACGGCAAGGCAGCTGCCGTGGGCCAGCTCAGTGGGTCTCCATAAACCACAGAGGACACAGCGGGCGGCACTCCGTGCTGCTCTCCTGTCCCTCAGTGCATTCAGACACCACGTAAGAATCTTCGCTAGGTCCCAAGAGGCAAGTCTCTCCGGAGGCTTCACATCTAGGTCTCAAATTCAAACAGCAACAGATGCCAAGCATAAAAAGTGAATAAGTAAGGACCGGTGGATCTGAACAAATAAGAGATCCAGGGGAATAAACAGGGGTGCACAAGCTCTCAAGGGGGAGATGGAGACGCCTCTCCTGCTAATGGGCACCACACAGGATTGAACAGCAGCAACTGCCAGGTTTTCCAATTTTTCAAGAGAAGCTGGAAATCTGGATTTTGAAAAATGTGACACATTTTAATGTTTAAGTGTTTAGCCATTAATTTAAAAAATTTCCACACATATATGAGGCAAACAAAAAACAATCTCAGACCCCCAGCTTCCGAATCTTTTAAATAATGTCCTGGCAAGGGTAGATTAATCAGTCTATAGAGACAAATCCCCTCTATGTCCATTTTACATGAAGAGAAACATGCCCTGCGATAATCAGTTTGGGAGCACAAGAGTCTCTTCTACCTTTCTTCAACCAGAAAGATGACAGACTGAAGACCCATTTGATATGTACCGTTATTCATGAGGGGAGCAAAACCTCCCCCAAATCAAAGGGTTTGTGTTGTTGTTTTGTTTGTTTTTTTGTAAATTAAATTTGTTGTAACTAATTAGACAACTTGCAACAAGGCTTTGTGACCCTTCAACCAAAAGAGTCAGAACTATGGTCTCCATGTGTGTGATACCTGGTCTCAAAAGAATCAACTGAATAGACATCTTAATTCAAGTATAGATCAAGTATAGAATCAAGTATAGATTCAAGTATAAGCCAAAACTTAATTAACTACAAAATACAGTGGAAACTTTTGAGGGCTAGGATTCAAGAAAAGTACAGCTCCATTCTTAAGGGAGGTAAACCAACACAATGTCATTACCCATAAATTTTATACAACAAGCAGAAGCATAATAAAAATACTTTTGTGCTAGACACGGCAACATAATTCTAGTTAAATATGAACTAAGCTGCAGAAAGGATACAGGGTATCAAGCTCATTTACACACACCTTCTTCCCAGAAGGTGGTATATCAAACTATAAAATCAGCTCTGTAAATTAAGACAGATTATCCAGAGGAGCCATTTATCGCATGAAAGCGGCTGTACCTGCTTCTTAAGCCATACAACATCTTTGTTGTAACAAGACCAAAGATTGAGTTAAGAGTTCTATTTGAGGGCCTCCCCGGTGGCGCAGCGGTTAAGCGCTGCGCTGTGGAGCTGTTGGCAGCGGCGACGCGAGTTCAATGCCCGGCCGGGGAGAATCCCACATGGTGCGGCGGACCTCTCCTGCCTCGCCCGCTGCTCCCCTCAGCAGTGTATTTCTGATCTGCCTGTTCTGCTACCCGCTCTGTCTCTGGTGAACCCTCTCACCACCCCACGCCTCTGGCCTGTACCCCAACTTGTATGTATAAATAAAAAATAAATCTTTAAAAAAAAAAAAAGTTCTATTTGACATCAGACAGTGAACAGAATAAACTTTATGAAATAACATTCTGAAGGAGTTACTACAATTTTAATACACTGTCCACCACAGCCTCTATTCTATGTCAAGTCAGGTAGTAATACCACCATAACCACTGACACTGGTTGAGGTAGGGGCCGAAAGATGAGACTTATTTATTGGCAATCTTTGAGTCCTTGGATGACTGAAGGAACCCAAAAACCACACTAGTGGGCTCTGGAAAAACTGCTGAAAGAGGTGTAACTTCAAAGATTTCCTTTGAAGTTTAAACCACAAGAAATACTCTTCCCTAAGTTATGCCTTACCTAAGAAGCCATCATTAAGAAATAAGACACTTTCAGTGTCTTATTACAAAAATGGAATTACAAAAAATGGAACAAGGACATTATTGAGAATCCTTACCATTTTTAATTTGAACACAACTGTGACATCTTCGCGCTGCAGGAAAACCTGCCAAACATACAAACATGGAAATGCATCATTCACAGAAAGAACAGGGATAACATTAACATGACACGGTGAAAGGTATAGTAAGAGGAATCCCACCAAGACAGTCCCTTTGTTGTATTAAACAAACATTAATTACTCTTTCCAATCCTATTTCACACCAAAATAAAGTCTTAAGTCTCACAATAATGGTACAATGTTAAGGTGAGAGGAAAACAAAATAGGATGGTGGGTGTCAACGGTCACTGGCAGCTTTCCCAAGCCCTTCGACCCACAAAGAGACATGAGAATCTTGTTTAAGCGCTGATTCTTACCCCACCCATATTTCCCTGCTTCCATAGGATTCAACACCCCAATAAGAGTCTGCTCAATTACTATGAAGAATAGTAACTGTGATAGGAATACAAGTAATTTCTAATACCAGTTCCAACAGATACTTTACTTATCATATAATTTAATAAAATTAGTTTTTCCCTTCTAAAAAAGTATAAAATACATTTAAAGGTAAATGAATCAATATTTTAAATTTACCAATTTTTTCATGGGGTTTTGTTGCGATTTCCTCCCACGCATTCGTTTCAAGGTTGTATGCGTGGATCTTTAAAAAAACACACACACACCAAGAATTTTAGCGAGCCTGAAACTGGATTTTTAATAACAGCATTATCAAACATATTATTTTGGCTAAAAGACTTCTTTTCCCTGATCCTTCCTAATCCTAATATAAGGCAAAAAATTAAACGGAGCAGTTGAATATTAAGTCTATATATGATTTTGATTTTTAAAAGTCACAGAAAGAAATGAAGTAAAAAAGTTGTATTTCTGCAACTTCCCTATGTCCTGCAATTGAACATGTATCAGTTTTATAATGGAAGAGAAGTGAGTGTGGTGAGTGAATGCAGGAATGCAGTTTGACAAAACTTTAAAAACACCATTAACAATCCGAAGCAGAGCAGGAGCTCTGCAGCCTCATCCAGAATTGCCCCCAGAGACATGTGGATTTAGAAATGGCACAGGGATGGACAAATGAAAGCCCTTCAGAGCTCAGCTTGCTAAAGTTAATGCCATGTAGTCCTAAACATGCCTGTTCTTTTAGATACACGGCACTGACAATGAGTGGGATGTGCCATTCTGAGAACCCTGGTTCCAATTCTAATTAGTTGCTCCATTCAAGCTATTGTATCTTTCTACTAGTCACTTTCCTCACCTAGCTTAAACTGCAGATAATATTCATAAAGTAGTTTCAGTATGTGATAAGAGCAACTGGAAAGCATATTAGGGGTGCAGAATTTGGCTTTATATTATAAAGAGTATCTCATACAAATAAGTGTTGACAAAGAACCTGCTCAAAAATTAAATAATCTAGAGTAACACAACATGTCCCTCTTAGCCTTCTTTCTCCCTCTTTAAAATATACCTTGGGCCTCCCTGGTGGCATAAGGGTAAGAGTCTCAGGGCTATCAAGCTATCACCAGCCACTCCAGCATGATCCCAACCAGGGAGCTGACCCACATGGCGCAGCAGACCTCTCTTACGTTACCTGCTGCTCCCCTTAGCAGTTTATTTCAGTAGATTCACCTGTTCTGCTCCCCACTTTGTCTCTGGTGAACCCTCTCATCGCCCATACCTCTGGCCACATCCCAGTTCTTGAATGCATAAATAAATAAAAATAAATCTTAAAAAAAATTAATGAATGAAATATACCTTGTTTAAGGAATAAGCTGTCCAGGAAGTACCACCTCCCAAGATGTAAATCCTCTGCCCATCGTGTGCGATTTCATGTCTGTATCTGAAAATATACCAAAAAACCCACTTATAATTAAGTGAAAAATGATCTAAGACTGATCTGCAAGGCTTTTTATTACACCACTATAATAAATTATTGCTGGTTAAACAATTATAGAATATACATGAAATGGGTCAGTATGCAACCAAAAAGAATGTAGGCCTAGAGGAGATTAATATATTGTGAATTGTTTCTGTGTCATTAACTGAAAAAAAAAAAAATCAGCTATGTATGAGCAGATAGACTATAATCCCCACCCCCCTTTTAGAGATACAATTATACATAAACAGGACTACAAAGATACATCTAAAAGGTTAACCATGGTTACCTCTGGGTTTAGATCTTCTATTTTCATTTTGCTTATTTGTATTTTCTAGATTTTCTACAATTTTTTTGGTGATAACTTTGTATAAGAGTGGAAATTATTATAGTCTTAAAAAGTTATCTGCCTACAATTAATTAGAAACCCTAAACTACAGACTTTCAAATTAAGATACTCATTTAACAGATACAAAGATATCAGAAAATTATGCTACATCGAACTGTGAATATAATGTGAAACACCTACCAGAACTTTTATCCAAGCAGTCTAGCTAGAGGCTGAAACAATTTATAATATGTCCATAAAATGTTTCAAAGGCAACCATGTGAAAATGCTTTGAAAACTTAATCTATTTCCTCCTTTCCCTGAAGGCCCTGGTGCTGATAAAATAAATTACATCAAAATTATTCCAGTAACAGTCCATCGCCCAAGTCCTCTCGTGGTAGTTCCGCAGTAATCAGCCCACTACCATCCCACAATAAAGATAAGTTTCTTCTTTAGCACCTACACCGGTTTGTTTAACAGCAGCAGAGATGTTAGATTAGTCTAAACAGAGTAAATAAAAACTACTTTGCTTTTAGTTTTTAAAACTGGATGTGAAAAATCTCTTTAAGACTTTCAGTGATCTTAATTCTAAGAAGAGGAGAAAAAAGTGAAGGGGTTTAAGACTGCTACTAGAAGGTAACTCAGAGAGAAAAACACATGATGTCTGAATATTTAACCAGAGCACTTAAAATGAATGCCCCCCCCATACCCCTTCTTCTCTCCTTCCCTACCCCTCTTCCCTCCTTCCTTCCATCCAATTAACATTTATTGAGTACCATTATGGGCAAGGCACTATACCCTGTAATGGAAATACATCTGTGAGCAAACAAGCCAAAGAATACTAAATGCAAGTTAAGAAAGAAAAATCAAAGTCACTAAAAAGTAACGTTTTGCCTATAATGTGAAATTTAATTACAATTGCCATTATTGGTTTTCTCTTCAAAGTGTTATCTTCCTAATGCAGAAAAACTTAACTATAAAAGGGACATGAAAAGCATTCTATGGTTCAGAAATCCTCTCACCAGGAGACCCTTCTTTAATCTGAACTGAGATCTAACGATCAGTTAGCTATTCTGATCAGGCCAACGGGTTTTCTTCAAACCCCGTTACCAATACTCTGAAAAACGTTAAATCTTAGCAAGAAAGAATAAACATGCTTTAATCCTAGAAACTTACCTCTCTTCTGGTAGATCACAGGAAAGGTTGTTTGGTTTCAGTTGTGTCCACTCTCTGGTATTGAGATCTAACTTGTGCAGGTCTGTGCTGTAAATATAGCCAGTTGTTCCTCCAAAGACATAAAGGGAGCCGTTGATGATCGCCATGGCCTGGATATCGAGGAAAGGTGAACAACACTGGCTCAAAATTAACACTTCGTTAAAGTAAACTTACTAAACTTACTAAATACCCAAAACCAGGTTTTCTGAAATTCTCTTGTACTTTTTAACCTTCTAAAATAGAGAACCCAGAGATTATTTTTAGAAAAGTAAGCCTTTGCTTGACAGAAAAGCAAGTTCTACCTAGAAAGGCAAGGGTGGGTCTTCAGGCTTCAAGTCAACCAAAGAATTTACAGATCATGAGCATTTCCACTGAAAGCTATTTCTATTTCTAAGTAGTCTGAAGAAAAAAGGTTCTTGTGAAGACAGAACAGATATGAAAACAGGCTACCAAATCCCTTAAGAAGTCTAGTCTAGAGTTGGCAGTCCTAAAATCTTGATATTTTCCTGACTCTCCCTCAGTGTATAATCAGCTATTGTTACGGTCATCGGTTGGAACTTAAATGCCTCCTGGGGAAGGATACAGAGATAGCTGGTCTGTGAGCGTGCCAGTCTCTACATGTAGCTCAGCAGCCTTTTCAGATTATTAAGATTTAATAGCAGCTAGTTAAGAAGCCAACGCTGTAAGCGTTCTCTCAAAGGGTCTTCAATGTATGGTGGTTTGCTCTATCAGTTCTAATTTTTCAAACCTAAGGTTTTAAGCACTGGAACCCAACTGAAAACTAATTTCTACATTATCTGTGTTTTACTTCAGGTCACTACAAAAGTCTCTTAACCAACTGCGAGGATCATCTATTGCTTAGGTCAGAAAGCTCTTCAAAGAATCAGATCACTCCAAAGATGACAGGAAATGGGAAATATGTAGCCCAATTTCTGGAGGTGGGAGTGGGGGAAGAGTGTGGTCTGACATTTAAACTTCCATACAGGTCTAGATTGTGATCCTAAATTGGATAAGAAACAAAGATGAGGGGGAGAAAAAAAGAAGGGAGGAAAAGCAAGCAACTCGATTTCTAAATTGAAATTTTATATCAGAACTGAAAAATCAAATACTAGCCACAGCAAATTGATTCTCCATTTAAAAAAAATTAATAGTAATATAAGTATTCTGGCGTCCCCTAGAAAAAATCTGAACAAATACATCCACCATGACTGGCCATAGATTGGTACCTGTCCATATATACGACTGGGCTTCTTCCCCCGACAGCTGAGTAAAGCCCATCTCTTATACTTCACGTTACAGACGTGGACGTCATTGCCGTTGCTCTCACCAAATGGGATGCCCGTACCGCCAAACACTAACAGGTTGTTTCCATGCAGAACAACTGGGGAAGGAGAAGCACAAATTCAGTTTACCTACTGGCTACCTGCAGTGTGGTCCTACGTAAACCTATAAACAGCTGAGAAACTACAAAATGTTTGTGTGCTCAGAAAATAGCTCAAAGCACTGACAGCTAATTACTATAAAGTTTTTCAGGAAAAGGTATAATTCACATTATATGAATTATATATATATATATATATCACACAGTTCATTGTTAGGTATGTGAGATGTTGTCAAGGTATTTGTGGAATTCATGAAATACTATGTATAACAATCCTGAATGAGATGAACTACAGTTCACCCCTGCCACTTAAGACAGGTCAAGCATGCAGGAAAACTTGAGGAAAATGAAGCATCATCTTTGCCTTAGCAAAGAACCAGTGAAACTCAGGATGAAGGGATAAAAGGATCATTTTGTTTTTGCCAGGGGAATAATCTCTCATTTCAAATTATGATTTCTGTCATCTTAATACTCTACCAGACAAAAAGAAATGCCAAAAGGCTAGTAAGTTTGGTTCCAACACACAAAAAGAGAGAGAGACACAAAGAGAGGCATGCATGGACTTTCTACCTCTCTCTAATGGCAAATCTTCTCAAAACAGTGCTACCGTATTATTTGAAAGGCATTTTTACCAATTCTTCAATTGATACAGTGTAATAGTCAACAGCATGGGCTCTGGAGCCATCAAGAGCTGGGTTTAAATTCTTGTGTAACTTCAGGAAAAGTTTTTTAATCTCTCTTAATTAATCTTCACAACAACCATGAGGTAGGAACTATTACCATCTTGTCTGTTTTACAGGTGATGAAACAAAAGTGGAAAGTGGTTTAAATAACTTGTTGAAGGCTTCCTGGAAAACTTCCTTGCCAAACTAGGATTCAGTCCCAGGTAGTGTGAGTCTCTTAGTCACTAGCCTCAGGGCCTATGCAAAGCCTTAGCTTTCTTGTTTGTGCAGTGCCAAGAATTCCAGTACCTGCATCACAGGAAAGTTGTGAGGATTAAACAGATACCACGTGTGAACTGGTATCTCCTAAAACAGCTATTATCATCATTAGAAACCCCATTTGTTGATCTACTACATTTTGCCTAGTCTATATATATAGTACCTTATACTGAACCCTCTGAGGTATTATTAATCCCATTTACCTGGGAAGTAAATGGTATAAAGCTTTATTTAAACTCAGGACTACCCAACTCCCAAGTGACTCTCAATCACCGTGTTATATTACTACCATGGTAAAAAGTGTATCCATTAACAGGGCTTCATCATACTACAGTACTATGGTCACGCACTGCGTAGTGACCTTTGGTCAGCGATGGAATGCATACACAACGGCAGTCCCCACACAACGCTGAGGTGTGTAGCAGGCGATGCCATCAGATTTGTTTAAGTGTACTCCATGATCTTCACAGGGCGAAATTGCCTCAAGACACATTTCTCAGACCTGTCCCTATTGTTAATTGATATGGGACTATATTAAAAATTACTAACAAAAAATATGTGACATTGAACCTGACCTCTCAGACATTTCATAGTCAGAAGGTCAGAACTGCCTGCACTCACGTGACATAGATGCCAGTTCCCGAGGCATGTAGCCATCTGTGCCCATCTGGTGCCATACTCCTGTAGCAAAATGATACCTCCAAAGCTCCCTGAAGAGGGGATAGTCTTCATTATCTGGCCCTCCTGATTCATCATAATCTGGGTTATAACCTCCAAACACATACAGATTGGTATTATCTGCCACACAACGATGTCCACTTCGTGCTGGTGGAGGTCTGTGGCCTAGGAGAGAAGAGGACAGTTTTCCATAGATGGCCCAGCAGATTAAAGGCACAAACAAAATTTGGTAACAATAATTTTAGCCTTAAAAGGGGATGAGGGAAGATTTATAACACAGATGTTACTTTTTATTTGCTTAGGTTATTTAAGATTTTAAGGAGCTAGTCTCCATTTCTAGTTCATATGACTACTTTCAGATTTTGATAGCTGTAAAAAGATTTTTCCCAAAGGTGGCAAATAGCATTATAAACTCAAGAAAATGGCTGGTAATTTGGAATTTGCAAGAAAAGAAGGAGGAGGGGTTTAACAAGCCAAAAGCTTAAAGGGACAAATTGTCTTAGAGGAGGAAAAAACACAGGCCAACTAAATCAAACTGAAAAATATTAACTACATAAATATAATCACAAATGTGCATGAGTCATGTATAAATAAAAATACATGTACATAAAATCTATGGTTTCTTCACAATATATAATTATACACTTAAAAAGAAAACTGGATTTCAAAGAGTTATAGTAAAGTTTAGTATTTAAATATCACCCCAGACATTATGGCAGTTAACAAAGAATATCCTTATATTATCTCAAAGAGCAACTTTCATCCCCTTAAGAGCTTTATTAAAAAAAGCTAATTCCACAATTTTACTTGAAAGCTTTCTGAAGTTTAAATTACATCAATTAGTTCACTAAGAGTATTTCAAGATTATTTTAGAATAGAAAGACTTTATATTATCCTTACTTTTTTTTGAAAGCCAGAACAAACCCTTATATAGCTACAGAACCAAAGATGCTTAAACATATATTGGATGGAATAAGAAGCTACTACAGTTGTCGGTTCCCCTAAGTACTTATCTACTTTCATGTCACAGGAATAGATACTAGTATATTATTTAATATTTAAGAAATGCTAGGTACCTAATAAACGTGTTAAATAAATAAGCATTTATTACCTACCTAACATAGGCCTTATATATATTTATCCTTTCTAATCAAAATTCCACTTCCTAAGGGTATTCTTTAAACAAGTACTGAAAAGCAATCACTTACATCTAGAGTAACTAAAAAACAGGGAATAACTGAATCACTACAAGTCCAACCCCCGGGTCCTGTTTGTAGTTTTTTATGGTTCCTTACTGCTCAAGTATGAAGTCCTCAGCCCAGCAATTTAGAGTCTTTCATGACATAGCCTGTTCTGGTTTCTCATACTCCTGCAGGTTTAAGTTTGTAGTCCGATTGGAAAGCTAAGTGCTTCTCTTAAGCCTTGGCCTGGCTTATCTTAGTGTTAGAAATGCCTCAAGTCTAGTCCATGTGGTTCTGCCTCATCAATAAAGCCCTTACAGTCCAGTACCATACTACTCAAATATTAGTACATACATATTAATCATTGCACTGTAATTATGTAAATACATGAATATTCAGCAAACTATAATCAATTAGAAAACTTACTAATGAGCTGTGTTTACCTCAAGTGAAAAACTCAATTTCTCTCTAGGAGTCTTGAAAAGCAGAAAGCACGGTGGGAAAGAGCGCGTATGGGCTCTTTGAAACATCAAGATTTGAATCTGACTGTCCTTATCTACTTTAGGGAATACCATTACTGTAACTCACAGACTTACTGTACTTATTATTATGTTCAGATGCTTAGTGGCACATATAAAAATCCTTCTAGTATGTGACATATTTGAGGAAAGAGGTACATATTGTATTCACCAAGACTAAAGTACAAAGAAAACATCAAATTTACAAATTTCATTTTTTCTCTACTCATTTCATCAACATTTGCTTTTCTTCTCCAAATAGATTATAAGCTCCTCAAGGGCAAAGATCATATATAACAATTATCTTGTATCACCTATAACACCTAAAACAGTTAGAGATCTGGTACTGGCATGTTTGTTGATTTTAAAATTTCAGGCCAAAGGAAACAGTGGCAGAAATGATCAAAACTGTGTACAGCTCTCAGTGGACTCTTGTATTACTATGCTGAAGAGATAATACGATTTCAAGCACAGAGGTTGGATTATGCAATTCAACAATGCAACAGATCAAAACAAAAAAGCTTCTAAAATTAGCAAGACAAATTAAAAACATGACAGAGTGGCATGCCCAATAGACAAGAATGCTAAGAATCTCTATAATGCCATTGCTTTATTTTCTAGAGCCAACAGATAATTTTTAAAACTGCTTTTGGGGGGTCTCCCCGGTGGCGCAGCGGTTAAGCGCTGCGCTGTGGAGCTGTCGGCAACGGCGACGCGAGTTCGATGCCTGGCCGGGGAGAATCCCACATGGCACGGCAGACCTCTCCTGCCTCGCCCGCTGCTCCCCTCAGCAGTGTATTTCTGATCTGCCTGTTCTGCTCCCCGCTCTGTCTCTGGTGAACCCTCTCGCCGCCCCATGCCTCTGGCCTGTACCCTAGCCTGTATGTATAAAAAAAAAAAAAAAAAACTGCTTTTGGGCAAGAAAAGAAATACAGTATATTCTAGGATTATCTCTAACTGGCTATACAGCAGAGAAAATATTCCATAAATTTATTGCCAAACATTTTTTTTTGTGTGACAAATATAACCCACACATACATGTTAAAGGTTGAGGAATTAGTGAAAATGGTTTTATATTTATCCACTATTTCATTCATTACTGGATACCTGCTATCTACCAGGTACTGTGCTAGGTGCTAGGGATACAATGGTAACACCATTACTATCTCTGTCCTCTGGAGCTTGTAAGTCTAGTCCTACTTTGTCCAATGCAGTAGTTACTAGGCACAGTCTACTGAACACTTGAAATGAGGCTGGTCCAAATTCAGATGTGCTTTAAATGTAAAATACACACTGGATTTCAAACACTTAATATCAAAAAATGAAAGTAAAATTACTCATTTTTATATTGGACATGTGTTGAAATAATCTTTTTTACATCCTGGGTTCAGTAAAAGTATTAAAATTAATGTCAGCTATCTTACTTTTCATTTTAATTTTCCGGTTCATGTAATATTCCTATCAGATAGCACCGGTCCATCTCAATTGTTGGTTTCTGTAAATAATTTCATTACCTTTGCAAATTAAAGTGCTGGATAAAGAGCATCTGATCAATGTTTGATAAATATTAAACATCCTGCCAAGGAATCTGATAGCTGGGAGTAAAAAGGTAATTCTTCTTTCTCTTTAGTCACTAACTACAGATTTCTTTGTAAATATTTATAGCCCAAGAGTGACTAACATATTAGAAAGCCAAATTTTATCTTGAATAAATCATGGGAATTTGTCAGAGCTAATGCCATGGAGATTAAGGATTAATTTTCATTATGTGGGATATAGCGTAGGATCAACCACCTTGACCAAAATGAAATTGGGTTTTAGAGTTTTAAGCAGTTCTGATTCCTCCCCTGAATTCTCCATGTAAAATCTCCACCCTCTTAAAAATTATTTGATACTAATAAAATCACCCACAGAATTGGGTTACCTGATTTAGGAACTTCCATTAGAAAATGTAGACATCAAAAATTAAAATTGAGCCTGTATTGCAGAGGTTAGCTGTTAAGACCCAGGAGGGAGCACCCAGCTAAGGCAGTGTGTGTATCTGTGATGTCTGAGCCACCTTCTCCTCCACATGCTCACCATGTCACAAACACTTGCTCTTTACCCCAGGGAGTCAGCAAGTGCTTAAGGTAACCAGGGAAATGTACTTTAGTTTCTACCAGCCCAAATGGAGAAAGAAGTTGGCTGTCTGAGATAAGGTGACAGATGATTAGGTGGTTGCCAATGATTTCACTCGTACAAATAATATTGTAACAAAACTTCCCACATTCATATTCAAATGTATGAGTATTTCAGGAAATAGAATTTCTGGGTTAAAGGAACATATACTTTAAATTGTTATAGAAGCAATACTGATATAGTTGTACTGCTCTCCGGAAGATTAGAACAATTTATACTCCCAGCAGTGGTGTATAGAAGTGCCTATTCATGCCCTCTTCAACCTTCTTAATTTGCGCCAATTTGATGGGTTCAGAGTGATGCCAATATAATTCTCAGTTCCCTGATTTTTTACCAGTTCACATGTTTATAGGCCTCTTTGTACTTCTTCTTGGGAAAGTGCATGATCATATCCTTTGCCACCTTTCTATATATTGGGTTGTCTTTTCAGAGATTTGTATAAATTATTTCTTCTATGCTATTTGTCTTTTGTTTATGGTAATTTTTAACAAATGGAAATTTTTGTGTAATATGTCTCAATCTTTTAAGGTTCTTCTGTTCTACATCTTGTTTATCTTTTTATCTTTACAAAATTATAAAAATACTCCTACAGTTTTTATTTTTATATTTGGAACTAGCATACATCCAGAACTTATTTTTGTGCATTGTATTTGGTAGGGGTCCAGCTTTTCCCCCCCAAAATGAATAGGCTTTTGTCCCCAAACTACTTATGAAAAGCCATCCCCTCTACACTGAATTGAAATGCCATCTTTATCACATACTAAATTGACATATTTTAGAATATAATTAGGAAAATCCCAATAATCATGCTAATCACCTGGGACCAAAACATAATGCCCCTCAAGAGTGCACACAATCAGGCCTCCCTGGTGGCGCAGCGGTTGAGCGCTGCGCTGTGGAGCTGTCGGCAGGCAGCGCACGATGCGAGTTCGACACCCAGCCGGGGAGAATCCCACATGGTGCGGCAGACCTCTCCTGCCTCGCCCGCTGCTCCGCTCAGCAGTGTATTTCTGATCTGCCTGTTCTGCTCCCCACTCTGTCTCTGGTGAACCCTCTCGCCGCCCCACGCCTCTGGCCTGTACCCCAGCTTGTATGTATAAATAAATAAATCTTTAAAAAAAAAAAAGAGTGCACACAATCAATATACAATAGTATCACATCATCTTAAATGCAAAAGTTTGCAAATAAAGTAGCATATAACATTTACTGCTTACTAAGATGTAGCATTTCTGGATATGCTATCAAACACTGTAGGGAAGTCACTTAAATAAAAACCTGTATTCCTAAAAGTATTAACTAATTATAAATATCAAATAGCCTAAAGGATAAAATCAGTTTTATTTAAGTGGTCACTTCTTTCCAAATATAAAACCCACTATTATCTTTACCTGAGAAGAACTGAGTAACTGGCTCTGGCCCTTGACCAGCAGGCAGACCTTTTCACTACTCCCGGAGTCCAAGCAGTTCAGGCAAAAGCAAACCATACACACTAGCATGCAGTATTATTTCTTGGTTATGGGAGCATATCCAACAGCAGGAATTCCAAACACTATATGATATGCATATAGTAATTTGGGATACCAAGGCAAAATAATCTTAGTGTCTAAGATAACAATATTAGCAACTTGCTTTGACATATTCTGGTGTTACCATAAGTGAGTTTCAAGTGCCTAGCAAAACCTACTTGAGAGACTTGTCACCCTCTACTCAGTCACATACTATCATGGTCCTCTGAGCACTGTTGAGCTCCACTGTCTATTTTCAATTCCTATACCACTACCACACTGTTTTAGTTATGATAGCTTTGAAGTATCTTTCCATATCTAGTGGAACAATTCACCTTTGCATTATTCTTTTTTAAAAAATGTCTTAGCTATCTTTAACTATTTACCCTTTCAAATGAAATTTAGAATCAGTTTGTTAAAAGCTACAAAAAGTCCCACAGATTCCATCTTTTCCAGGTGATTAAAGTTAACATCACCAGTAGCTGTGCAAATCAACATCACATGCAATGAGATAAACACCTTATGTCCAAAAAGCATAAACTGAATGTAATCATGAGAAAACATAAAACAAACCCAAACCAAAGGACAATGTAACTAATCTGCATTACTGAAAAATATCAAGTCAAGGCTAAAGATACATGAGAACTAAAACAGGCACACCTCAAAGATGTTGCAATTTCCATTCCAGATCCACTGCAATAAAGTGAATGGCAAACTGTTTAGTTTCAAGTGCATATAAAAGTATATAAAGTTTACACTATAAAGCATGCAATAAATAGTACTATGTCTAAAAATCAATGTACATGCCTTAACTTTAAAATATTTTAGTGCTAAAAAATGCTAGCCATCATTGATTGTTGGAAAAATGGAGCCAATAGATTTGCTGGATGCAAGACTGCCACAAAACTATTAGTAAAAATGCAGTATCTACAAAGCACGGCAAAGTGAAGCATTATAAAACAAGATGGGTCTGATTAGGGGGTTTCTTTTTCTACAGAGAATATGATTGGAACTGGCAAATGTGAAATAAGGTAGATAAATTATACACTAGCGTTAATTTTATCCATTATTTATAGTGTTAATATTGTTACTGAGCCATACTGAGCCATTTTTGTATTTTTTTTTTTTTTTTGCTTTAGTGAGTAGACTGGGAATGTTTCACTATTATACATACATGCATACATATATATACATATATATGTGTGTGTGTGTGTGTGTGTGTGTGTGTGTGTGTACGCTAATGGTCTCCTGATTTTGATACTTGTTCTGCCTTTAAATAAGAAAATGCTTTTTGCCTGCCAGGATCAGATACTAAAGCATTTAGGAGTAAAGGAGCGATTGTGTCTGTAGCTTGCTCTCAAATGGTTCAAACAAAAAAACTGTATATGCATATGTATATATGTATTATGTATACAGAGGGGAGAAGGGAAGATGGTGGACAGTAGAGAGGGGCGAGAGGGAGCAAGAAAGAGTAAATGCAATCAAATATTAACACTTGGGGAGGTAGGGTGAAGGTTACAGGATTTTTTTTTTTTACCACTCTCATAACATCTCTAGCAGTCTAAATTTATAGCAAAACAAAAAAATAATGTTTTTAAAAGTCCCTTAGAATTTTATTTGAGATAACCTATGAAGGATCATAATCTCTAGCCATTTAACCTCATCTTTTTTTGCCACCCATCAGTAGTTGCATTGTTTTCTTCTTCTAAGTAATTTATAAATATCTCTTTTATCTAATTGGTTATTGCTAATATATAAGAAAGTAATGTATTTTTGCAAATTAAATTTTATCCAGCTAATTTTCTTAAATCTAGTATTAGTTATCTTGAATTTTATATTAGACAATCATATCAAGTCATTAATGGAAACTCTCAGCTCTTTCTTTTCAATATATGTATTACTTCTTTTCTTCATCTTCTACTGTAATGGCTGAAATCTCCAGAACAAGGAGATAAAAATGCGTATTTTTGTAGTTTTTTACTTTAATGAGTAGACTGGGAATGTTTCATTACTATACACGCATACGTATATATACTACTGGCTTCTTGGAGTCTATCAAAACATTGATTTTCCTTTATTCTTGGATTCCTGTGATTTTTTTTTTCCTTACCAGGAATGGGCATGGTTCTTCAAAATTGTAATGTGATATATTAAAAAGTGCATATATCATAAGACTACAACCTCGATGCACTTTAATGAGTACAATGTTTTAATAAATGCTTTTTTGATATCAGGAAAACCAGTTTTTCCTTTAACCTATATGGTAAACTAAATATACTTCACAGATACTTCAGATTTGACCTTGATTCATTTTCTTTTTTAAGATTCCTCACTGCCATTTATATATTTTATCATTTTAAAATCATTTTTCCATATTTTTGACTTAACAGAAATAATCATTTTTTTTCTTTTTCCTAGGAAACGCTACATCCTATTGTCCCCAATATTTTTTTAAAACACATTAACTTTTGGGGCCTCCCTGGTGGCGCAGCGGTTGAGCGCTGCACTGTGGAGCTGTCGGCAGTGCGCGATGTGAGTTCGATGCCCAGCCGGGGAGAGTCCCACATGGTGTGGCAGACTTCTCCTGCCTCGCCCGCTGCTCCCCTCAGCAGTGTATTTCTGGTCTGCCTGTTCTGCTCCCTGCTCTGTCTCTGGGGAATCCTCTCGCCGCCCCACGCCTGTGGCCTGTGCCCCAGCTTGTATGTATAAATGAATAAATCTTTAAAAAAAAAACACATTAACTTTTGTTTTTGTAATAATATTAAAAATAAATCATGTCTGGAAAGAAACTTGGCTATTAATGGTGGTTACCTATGAAAAGAGGGACATAACATTACATGAAGAGTGATGTAAAGGCAGATCTCTGTTCTCCTTTTCTAATGTCTTTCATTGTGAAAAATAAAATAGGTGTGGAACGTGAACAACAACAAAAAAATAGTTTCACAAACTAGCAACATACATAATGATGTAATCATCACTAGCGGCAAAAATAGGAGATTGCGGGCCTCCCTGGTGGTGCAGTGGTTGAGCGCTGAGCTGTGGAGCTGTGGACAACGCAGATGCCAGTTCGACGCCCAGCGGGGGAGAGTCCCACATGGTGTGGCAGACCTCTCGCCTGCTGCTCCCCTCAGCAGTGTATTTCTGATCTGCCTGTTCTGCTCCCCACTCTGTCTCTGGTGAACCCTCTCGCCGCCCCACGGCTCTGGCCTGTACCGCAGCTTGTATGCATAATAAATCTTTAAAAAAAAATAGGAGATTGCCAGCATTAGATGTCTCACTTTCCCCTTTTGGTTACATCCTCTCCCATCTACCTCCTTCATTTCTGGAGGAAATTTCATTCTCTGATTTTTAAGACAATTATAAAACTTGCTTTCTTTTTATGATTATACTGTCTCTAGGGATGCATCCCTAAACAGTACTATTTGGACTAGTCTTCAAGTCTTTGCATGAAATGACAGAGCGTGGGCCTCCCCGGTGGCGCAGCGGTTGAGCGCTGCGCTGTGGAGCTGTCGGCAGCGGCGACGCAAGTTCGACGCCCGGCCGGGGAGAATCCCACATGGTGCGGCAGACCTCTCCTGCCTCGCCCGCTGCTCCCCTCAGCAGTGTATTTCTGATCTGCCTGTTCTGCTCCCCGCTCTGTCTCTGGTGAACCCTCTCGCCGCCCCACGCTTCTGGCCTGTACCCCAGCTTGTATGTATAAATAAATAAATCTTTAAAAAAAAAAAAAAAAGAAATGACAGAGCGTGTATTATATATGGGCACTTTCATTTACAGTATGTTTCTGATTCACCCCTGTTGGGGAATATAAGTGGTCTGTTCATTTCCATTGCCCACTGGTATTTCTTTGTATGAATACATACCGCAGTTTGCTTACCCATGGATGCTGCATGAAAGGGCATTTAGGTTGTTTCAAATTAATGGAGTGTAATGTTATTATAAACATTTTTATAAATGTGTTCAGGAGCACAGGCGTCCACACTTGCTGGTTATAAATCTAGAAACAGAGTTTCTGAGTCATAATGTACGAATATTTTTAGAGGTAAAGCCAAACTGTTTACAAAATATTTCATTTTGGCATTGTCAGTCTTTTTTAATTTAGCAATTCCTGGGGCTTTGTGGACATAACTTATTGTGGTTTTAATAAGCATTTCACTCACTAATGAGGTCAAAACTTTTTCATATTTATTAGACAATTGGATTTTTCAATTTGGGAAGTATCTACTCAAGCCTTTTACACATTCTTCTATTAAGATGTCTATTTTGCGCCTCCCTGGTGGTGCAATGGGTTAAGCGCAGCACTATGAGACTATCCAGAGCCATTGCAGCATGAGTTCGATCCCCAGCCAGGGAGCTTCTCACATGGTGCAGCAGACCCTTCCTGCCTGGCCCACTGCTCCCCTCAGCAGTGTACTTCAGTCGATCTGCCTGTTCTGCTCCCTACTCTGTCTCTGGTGAATCCTCTAACCACTCCACACCTCTGGCCTGCACCTCAGCTTTTATGTATATATAAATAAATCTTAAAAAAAAAAAAAAAGATGTCTATCTTTTTCTTACTGGCTTGTCCAAATTCATTATGTATGCTTGAGATAATGATCTCCACTTTTCATCTTATATATTTTCATGTTATCTGCAATTTTTTAATAAGCGCATATTAGACCCATAAATTATAAAACAATTAAAAGCTCTTGATCAGTTTTACTTTCTCCCTACCCTCAATTTATTTGTCATCTGAATGTTACAGAATGTTACACAAATACATAAATAAATATAAACACATATATGATTCTTCTGTATTTTTAGAAATCTTTTCTGAACAATTATATTTGGCTTCACAGTCCCTTTATTTAGACACAGCTCTTAAGTTTTACTCGTTTCTTTGTCATCTATTGCTTCTTATATTCAAACCTTACTTAACTGAATTTGTTTTTCATTTTAGTGGGACTCTCCAAGCAATTTCCCAAAAAAGACAAAACGGTTGGGTGTCATAAACCTTCAAATTCTGATTTATTCTGACGCCCCACTTAAACATTAGTCAGACTGGGTACAGAGTTCTGTGTTCAAATTAGTTTTCCCTCAGAACAATGAAGACATTTACTTATTGCAAATTATGTTGCAGATGAGAAATCCATTATCAGTCTGATTCTTCATCTTAAATCTTCCTACATAACCTATTTTCTAACTCTGGATTCATAGTCAATTCAGAAATGTACAGACAGATGCTTTTAATTTGTTTTTGCATTTTTCCTGTTTGTTCTTTGGTGAGCCCATTACATTTGAAAATTTAGTTTACCTTGAGACAGAGAAAGTCTCTATTTCTTAAAATGAATAATTTCTGTGACTCTAAAAAACAGATACTGGATCACATAGAGCTATCTTTAAAGTATAAATTTTCCTCATGTACTTACTCTTTTGGTCTTCTTACTTCATGGTCTCTGTATTTCCACTACTTTATCCTCAAAAATCGGTCTTAAATCTGTCTATTTAACATTTCCAATTGTATTCTTATTTCAGCAATCAAGTCTTCAGTATAGAATTTCTTATCATTTACTTTTCCGCATAGTAGTTTGCTTTTTATTTATGGATCCAATTCGTTTTCGACTCTGAGGAAACCTCCTGTAATCAGAATTTTCTAAGATTCCATTCTTCTTCCTCATTAACTGTTTCTACCCTGATAAGTTGTTAATTTGTTCAACTTAGTCATCCGCTATCAAATCTAGTTTCCCTCAAATCTCTGGTGGACCTTGACAACCTATTCATATTAATAAAAGAATGTCTACATTGATTAATAATTATCAGAGATATGGATTTCCTCAACACTTGTACTACTTTCACTCCAAACCTCCTAAGGAACTAATTGCGGGTCTCTGCAGGTAAGAGGCACACTGACAAATAAGCTTCTCCTAATAAGTGGAGAAAAAGGATGGTTTTTTTTTTCTTTTTTTTTGGCCAAAGTAAGGCGGGGGTGGTAGTGGGGGTGGGGGTGTGTTAATATACATCAAACCTTGATGGAGCTTCCTTTCTTTCCCTGCCCCACCCTACCCTCCTCTTCCAATCTATTGTGAAGGACCATTACCTGAAGTTCTGCTTTGTGTTCAAGTTCACTTTCCAATACCACTCAACCCTTCCCAAACCAAATCTACTACTTTGCTTAAAGAGCTGCTCTCATAGCTTTTTCCAGGGAACTAATGTCATTGCCAGAGCTCTTTATGTGCGCAGTCCTCCACTCTACCAGCTGAGCCACTACAGAGACTCCAGAGCATTTTACACGGAGGGAGGGAGAGCAGCAGGGGAACAACTGTTCGGAGCACCTTAACTATGTGCTCTGATGTTCCTTCTCACAACCTGCTCTCTCCTCTCCACTTGCTGACTCTTAGAGTTTCAGGAAATATTCCTAAAATATTCTCTGACTTCCAACATGCAGCAGAGCTTCTATTTTGGATTTTATTCTGTTCTGATTTCTCAATCAAGATAATCCAACTGTGTGCTATAATTCTGAAATTCCTCAAATTTTTTAACATTGTAACAATAACAATGGCAGCTAACATTAATTCAACAATGGCTAAATACAAACACACTTCTAAATGCTTTACACATATTATCTCTCTTGATCCCTACAATAACCCTAGATGAAGACAAGTACTACTATCATCATCCTAATTTTATGAGAGAGGAAACTGGGGCAAAAAAAAAGATACTTGCCCACAGTCACACATTAGGTAAATGGTGGAGGTTGGACTCAGAAGCAGGTAATCGGACTTCAAAGATTCCCTTTTTCTGTTTTAATACATTATGATTATTCTTGTCTGTCATTTTCAATTTTATCTGAGAAGTATAGGAAAGTAAATGGGTGTGTTTGGTTCATCATTCTGTAATGAAAATCCATTGTTTTTACTACACCAGTATTGTACTCACATCATACTTTTAATTGGTAAACTATCTTTTAGAGAAGACACAAAATCTAGTGAAGCAGCTCTTCTGACACCTGTGACTATGGAGGTGTTTCTTTTCACAAACCTTTTTCCTTTGCAAAGCAGCAGAGGTAGCTCTCCTACCCACCGGTGATGATGCAGGTGTCTCTCTTTATTTTCTCCTTTTCCTAATAAAGCTGTCCTTTCACAACATTTTAAAAAATCTAGTGAAAGAAACTAATGGCAAAAAATCAAGCTCTATGAAACTTTTCAATCAGAATCAGCAGAGGTAATGTATAGGAAGGATTCCCAAAGTGAGAGGCTTGAAAGTGGCAATTTCAAAATTAGTGATTTTTTTTAATCTAAGAAAAGCATTTTCATATTCTCAGCAACTCATGACTGTCACCACCATCAGAGAAAAATTTTAGTCCCATCCTATTCCCTGACAGCATCCTTTTTAATAACTTGATTCAACTCAAATACATACAATATACCTACTATATGCACTGTGCTACAAACTGAAGATAAAGAAAGGAAAGGCACTGTCCCACCGTCCCTGCCCTTAGAGAGCTTACAGTCTAATGGAAGACTGGGGCCAGTGAACAAGTGACTACAATTCAATGTGCTAAGTGCTGGCACAGGCATGTATAGAGAAGGTACCGTCAGAACAAGGAGACAGGTCTGCTAAGGAAGTTACCCCAGAAATAACTCTTAGACTAAATGTTTGAGGATATACTATTGCGATTAACCTATGTCTATCATCTACTCCTTCAAATCTGCCCCTCTAGCCACCTATCTAACACCTGGTAAAGAGTGCCAAAGCCCACACAGAAAACTAGGAGCTTCTAGACTTTCTCCCACCTCCTCTTCAGTTAGTCATCAAGTCTCACAGAACCCCACTTCCTCATCTTTCAAATGAATTCCCTGATCTCTAATCCTACTACAATTGATTTAGTTTCAGCCTCCATCATGGCTCACCTTGATCACTGTAATAACCTTATAACTGGTATCTCAATTAAATCTCTTCACTAATTAAAGAAAAGCAAAGTGATCCAGAAAACTCCCCGTGCATGGTGTGCCACTATATCTGGGGACTCTCCAGCCTCCCTTTCCTCCTTCCCACTCTGTTGAAGTTCTACACCATGCTCTGTTTGGCCTAATTGCCTTTACTCAAGCTGCTTGGTGCTCATGGCTTGTGATTCTCTATTCCTCCCTTACTAACACCTCAGCCTTGAAGCACATCCCTTCTGAAAAGCCATCCCAATGGGGACTCCTTTCTCTCCCTCCTGGCTACAAGCTGGTGCAGCTACCACTTCTCTGTGCGCCCATGCCACACTTACCTCATCAGGGCACTCGTCACAATGAATTAAATTTGAAGTATTCCATAACTGTCTGTTTACCTAGTTCTTTATTCTCTAGATCACTGAGCTAGCACAGTGCATGTTACATTATAGGCTGTCAAGAATACTGAAAGAACAAAGGAATGAACTAACAAACTAAAGAAAGAAGATAGTTAAATCTGAAAGCTCATGAGGTAACCAAAGGAGATAATGGAGAGGACAGAAAGAACACTGGAGCAATACCCACCTTTAGTAGGTGGGGAGAAAGAAGCTAGTGGAGGAAACAGAATGAACAATTAAAGAGGTAGGAAGAAAACAACTAGAATTGAACAGTAAAGTAATCCAAAAGAAGAGAAAAATTTAAGAAGGTGCAGGTGGTCAACAGCATCAAACACTACAAACAAGTCAAAGAAGGTGAGGACTAAGACCAGGTCGCTGATAGAGTATCACTGGTTCTGGGTATTATTGCCCAAGCTGGGTTTACTCTGCCTCACTTAGCATTCTCAAGGACCATCATTCTCAGCCACTGTGTGAAGCAATTTTGGGTCTATAAAATAAGCAGTGGTAGGAAACTTACCTGTGCTAATTTCTTTTTTCCATATTAGGAAATTGAGAAACAGAAAACATACAAAAGAAAATAAAATCTCATATCCAGGTATAATGTTACTTCACTACTTCCTTTGACTTTCATGTTTTTATCTGTATATAACTGATATATTAAATTCTATAACCTAATTAAAGAATATCTTAATTATATTTAGAGAACCCAAATTAGCTTTCTCATTGTAAATCAACAAATTAGCACCCTAATTTATAAAAAGAAAAAAATGTTAAAGATTTAGATGTACCAATTTGTTAACATGTGCACATTTTCTGTCACATAACACTAAAATTACCTCTTAATTTATAATAATAAAATTATTTATTCAAAAAGGTAGCCACCCTAAGTATTTTATCTTGACCCATTTAGGTTTGATTTTATTCTTTTCAACAACTGGAGTTTAACTGCTTAAAGTAGGTCAGGCACTTGGTATAGACACATCTATAGGAGCTATGGGATATTTTTCCTCTTTTTATAATTTGTTTAGTCAAAATTAAATACACTGGCTTATAAATTATTTAATAAAGTTTAAATTACAACATTAAACATGCTTATCTGATAATTTATTTTATCTAGAAAAATAGTGTGAACCAGAGTTTTCAATTCCCTTCTTTTTTCAGTATGGACTAAACATTTTAGAAGGAATTCAACATTTCTACAAGTAAGAATTACTAGGTCAAAGGATGTGAACATTTTTAAGGCTTTTGATACATACTGCCAAATTGAATCCAGAAAAAAAGTGTAAAATTTCTACTTCCTTCAATGTATGAGCTTCATTTCCCCCATACTCTTGCTAGCACTGAGTATTCTTATTTTTTAGTCTTTGTCAACCCAATAGGTGAAAATAATCTTATATCTTAATTGTCATGTTTGCAACAATAGTGAAAATAGTGAAATTAAATAAATATTGAACGTTCACTTTTATGAATTGATTATTCCTGTTCTTTTACCTACTTTTCTAGTGGGCATTCCCTTTTAAATTATTGATTTATAATAACTCCTTATATATTTAAGATATTAACCATTTGTTGCAAATATTTCTCCCCTTAGCCTCCCCCCCATCTTTTTATTTATGGTTTTTGACACAAAGTTTTTTATTTCATAGTCACATAAACTAATTTTTATTTCTTCCTTAGAATCATAGTTAGAACATTCTTTCCCACATCTATCTCTTATACATTATTCACTCAAAGGTCTTTCTAACATAGTTACAGAGGAATAATATGGATAATAGTGAGAGTTCTTTCTACTATCTAATACATATTAAGTGACTTTAACTTCCTAAAAATTATAATTACAATTCCAAAAGTGGTCAACATGAAACATAGGTTTAAAATTTAGTTCTAGACCTTTCTTATTTGAATTTTAGCTGTTTAGACAATTTTTAAAAACCAAACTTTTGAGTTTAGAAAATTCATTCCAAGTTCCCTTTAACCCATATGAAGTACAGACCTCTTGCTAGTTATCACCCACCTCTCAAAAACCTGTTAGGGATCCTTATGATGGGACAGGACTGAATGAAGCGCCTCCTAACTGGGTCCCATCGTATTTTCTTCTTACCTGTTACCACAATTATCAGCAATAAGTCAGACACATACAACACATGGCAAATAATACAGTTACTGCAGTTATAAAGACAGAAAAACAGGAAACAAAACAATACTTGAATACAGAAAGAAGTGATGTAAAGTAGCATTTAACCCTGTTTTGGAAGTCAAAACAAAATTAAATTAGTATATAAGCAGTGATGAAGGTTTTCAACAATTATCCCCAAAAGAATACGAACAATTGTGTGCACCATTGTTGAAATTCTGGTTCAATAGCACAAGCATTCAATAATCACCAATGCCATCTTGTGGCAAAAATTCACCAGGAGTATTACAAACAGATTAGAAATTAGGACATTTTTAAAAGTCAGTGAACGTCAAAAAAGGAGCTCTGACTAAAATTAATTTGGCATAACATAGGCTCCTGTTCTCATCCAAATTTGGGTATCATCCTTTAATTAGTGATATGGTTAGCACCAGGCACCATTCTTTAAATATGAAATAATCTATCTTGCTATAATTAAAATTTTATGGTAGCTGGTAGCAACCAAATAAAACAAACATTTAATACCGTGGCACTTCCATGCAAGTTGGGGATGGGGTGAGGATTCACCTGCCTTTTAATTTGCCAGGAAGCAAATTAGTTCCACAATGACCCCGATTCATACTTATTTTCTTATAAAACATAAGAAAAATGCAAAGCATTATAGAACTGTTAAGTGGGACAATTTTGTCTCTTCCCAAAGTTCTGATAGCTCCCAAAGATAGCTCTTATTGACAATAAAAACAATTAACATTTGTATAGTACTTAAAGTTTACAAAGAGCTTCCACACATATTACCTCATTTGGTTCTCACCACAATCCTGTGTGGATTCAGCAGTCATTTCATTAAGCACCTGTTTTGCCTTGAGCCCTAGGCCAGGCTCTAGGGTTGCAAAAGGATAAGACTGCTATCCTCAAGAACTCCTGGTCTTTTGAGAAAGGCAGACTCTAATAAATATTTGCATTACAGTTAAGTAAATGCTGTAAAAACACTATGAGGAAGATATTATCATCTCAATTTTACAAGGAAGCTTAAGAAGTTAAAGGAAAATTAAATGACTTAATGCCAAAGCCAGGATTCAAAAACCCAGGCCTTATGAATCTAAAGCCTACCACCTTTCCACTGAACCACATTTATCCTGTCTCAAATCGCTTAGAAAGTAAGTTGGTTTTGTTTTTGGCAATTGGAAATATATTGATATTCATCAGCAAGGCCTGCTTACTGTAGTAATTGAACATAGAGATACACAAATTCTGTATAATGAAACGGCATTACCTACACTTACATTGTGGAAAAGACAGACTTGTAGGAAAGGGGTAGAATTATTTATCTTACAAAAGGACTTATCTTTTAATCCTCTAAACCTTTTAAATCAGTAATCAGTAGTTCCTAAATGTTGATCTACAGGCCTCTGCCTAGGCTAAGGTGAAGGCTTACCAGTCCAACACAAAAGGGAAAAATATGGACATGGCAGTGAGTTTTTCAAAAAATTAGTAACATGCTCCACTTAAAGGCCTGTCCTTTCTTCAGAGATCTGACACTTTCTGTTATTTAATATTCTTTATTTAATGAGATAAAGTGATAGTAAACAGTAGTTGGGCCTCTTTTCTTGGAAACAGAAAATTTGCAAGCCTATGTGTATCCCATATATATACATATACATATATACATATGCACATATACATATATATTAATATACATATATATATTTAATATAGGTTTATGACATCTAAGTCTGGAGAATCACAGTTTTAAGTCAATACAATAATTGTTGATGACTTGTAAGTCCAACACTGTAAACCACACTGTCAAAGGATACATAAAATATATAAGAAACTTCCCTTGCCCTCAAAAAGCTTATATTCTAATTAGGGAGACAAGACAGACACATAAACAATTAGATAGCAATACAAGACAGAATATAACAAGTGATTAGCTTAAAATTTGACATTTTATGTATCAAAAGCATTAAAATGTACATACCCTTTGACCCAGCTATTCCACTTCTAGGAACTTATTCCTAAAGAAACAATCATAGATGCATGGAAAGATGTATAGACAAAGGTACTATGATATATTTATAATGGCAAAAAATTAGAAACACTTTCAATGTCCAGTGATAGGGAGATGGTTAAATAAGTATGCCAAATAAACATATATGTCCTACATATAATATCCTACATACCAATAAAAAGTATATACAAGAATATTTACTAATATGAGAAAATATTCACAATATATTACAAATGAAAAAAAGGAAGGTACAAAATAGTACTAGAATATACCATTTTAGTCAAGAAAAATGTTTGTATATATTCATGAAAAACACCAGAAGGACAGACATCAAATTTTAACTGTGGTTATCTTTGATTGGTTATTATGAGTGATTTTGTTTTTTTCTCCTTAGTGCTGGTCTTTATTTTCCAAGCTTTCATTGAGTACATATTACTTTTGGACTGGAAGAAAAACAATACCATATTACTATAATTTTTTTAAACTATGATAAAAAATACTGTAAAGAAAAATACCAAAGCATAACAGTGCTTATAATTGGGGTTGGGGGTTATCATTCCTTTTCTATTATCAAAAAATTCCATGACATTTTATAATGGAAAAATATAAAACAAATTTATAGTAACATTGAGGTAATAACATGAAAATTATTGAGCCAAAGTTGATTTAAAAATCCTTTTTTAATATTTTCTCAGAACTCTGTCAAACATGTTTAGCCTGATTATCTCACAACAAACAACATCAATTTGTCACAGGCATAGGCTAATGCTGACTCTATGAATTGTTATTCACATAATGTAGGCACTGATTTCATAACCCATGTTTTCTTCCTTCACCCTAAGAGCAGAAAAAAGAGAAACCAGTAACATAGTCAATATATGCCTTCCTAATTTCATGTAAGTGTATTCTGATATTTTGTTTACCGATGGTTTAATTTTTGCATATCCAAAAACACCCATCTTCATTTGCGATTGCTTATCCTCTTTAAAACAAAACCCAAAAAACCAATTTCTTCAGTGATTTTATCAATATTCTATTTTTACTAGATTTTAAAATTTTTCATTAAGTTTATTTCACTATAAGCATGACATAGTCATTGACGGAATCCAGATAGTGGGCTGAGCAAGCTTCCCTTCCTCCAAAATCTGGCAGCTATTTAACATCATTTTTAAAAAATTCATAATCAAAAGAAAAAAATTACCTTAGTGGACTAAGACAATGAGAAATAATTGAAAGATGAATGGCTGACATTATCAAATTAATGGAGGAAACTATAATCCTATATACTCAGAGTAGGACTATTGCAAGTGGTACTCATAGCAAACCAAGCCTGGAGGTGGAAGACAGCAGGAAGAATTGAAACAATTTACAGAAATTACAGTATGACTGGTGGGACAGCATAAAATTTATAAAGCAGGTGAATCTTTCTCACCCATTTTCATCTTTGGGTCAAGCTTTATAGAACAGAGGTATCTGCTCCCAAATGGGAACAGTCACATCAAACAAAAAAGGTGTCACTCCCAGGTACGAACAATGAGTATAAGCACTTGAATTAGAAAAGGCTCTGTCCAGAGCTCTGATAGATATTAACCTCCAAGCAGAAGAGGGCAAAGTCACACCAAAGAAGGCTGGAGATTGGCACATGCCATCTTGTTGTACATTCCATCCCTATTCAAAATCAGTGGAGGCCTGCTGCATTAATAGAAACAAGATTCATAGGAAAGCTAATAAGGACTCTCAAATAAAGCTGAATGAACACAAAACTCAGACTCAGACATGAAAGAGAGAAGCATTAGTGTAACAGGCAGAAGAACTTATACCCAAAGAGAGTTAACAAGTTAAATAGAATTAAGACCTTAAATTAAATACAATTAACATCCTCAGAGATATATAAGACAATACATTTATTTTCAAAAGAAAATTTATTTCTAAGACTTGAGGTCTTAGAAATCAAATTTTGATAACTGAACTAAAAAATTGAATAGGTTAAGACTGAAAAATGTAAACAGTTTAAGAGCAAATTAAAGTAGTAACCTGAAAGAGGGAGTCAAGAAATTTACCAGAATAATGTAGAGAAGAAGTAGAAAGTAGCTTTTAAAGTTAAGATATAAAGATAACTGAGCAATCGCTATCAACTAGCTTTTTCTGCAGGAATGGACAAACTAATGCTAAACTTCACATGAAAACGCAAGAAATCCATAACACCAAAACAACCTTGAACCTTGAAAAAGAACTAAGTTGAAAAACTCAAGAGTCAACCATTTCCTGATTTCAAAACTTACTATACAATATTCAAAACAGTGTAGTCCTACCATAAGTAAGGAATAGAACTGAGAGTTCACAAGTAAACCCACATATCTATAGTCAACTGACTTTTACAAGGGTAACAAGACTGACTGCTCAATGGGGAATGAATAGTCTTTTCAATAGATGGTCCTGGGACAACTGGATATACTTCAAAATCTAGAATTCTATACCTATGAAAATTCACAAGTGTTAGAGAGAACTAAAGACATTTGAATGTGCAGGCATACATAAGTTTGTTTCCCTCAAACTTCTGGTGAAATAATTACTCAAAAACATACATCCATAATAAAAAAAAAACTAACTCAAGAATAATCAAGTACAATATAAGAGTACATAGAGGAACCAATGAAGCCTTTAAGTTTAAGTAAATACTGGTGTGTGGGGGAAACCTTACTAACACTGAACACTACCATCTTAGGTGATATTAGAACGTGTAGAACGTAATTACTTAGGAGTAATTACAAGGGATGTCCACTATTTCCACTTCTCTCTAAAATTGTAGTGGAAGATTTAGATAGGATAATAAGGCAAGAAAAGGAAAAGAAAAAAAAGATTAAAGATTGAAAAAGAAGAATCCATACACAATTAAGAGGTAAGAAGTAAATTTAGCAACGTTGTTGGACACTAGGTCAATATACAAAAATAATTATTTTTATCTAAACTAACAACAAATAATCATAATATGAAATTTTTAAACACCACTTATTATAGCATCAAAAGTCACTGAACAATTAAAAATCATCATATAATACCTAGGAATAAATGTAACAAATAGTGTGTAAGATCTCTACACTAAAAGTTATAAAATCTTATTCATAGAAATTGAAAACCTAAATAAATGGTGCCTCTCCAGAAAAAGGGAAACAACCCATTGTCTGTCTCTTAAATTCTAGTTATTTGGCTTTGCAACTACCCTTCCTACATAGTTGAACTTGCGTATTTTTTTACAGCAAGTGCTGTCTACATTCACAGACAAACCTATCTACTCAACAAACATTTATTCTACAAATATATACTGAGTACCTACAATATGTACAATAGCTGCGCCTTTGGAAATACAATGTGAAGATGGCTGTGGCCTGCAGTTGGTACTGCTGGTACTAATATTTAAAAATGCTGAAAAAAACTGGAGCCTATTTCTAAGTAAAGCTGATATAAGAGATGGAAGTTCTCACTCTGAGAACCTAAAGACATGTTATAAGTCAGTCCCTTCCGATTTTCTTAAAATCAGAAATATTAGTCACACCTGTTGCAAAAAAGCAAAACAAAATGGAATACCTGGTTTGGGTTTTATCAAAATGAATTATCACTACACACAAACCAGAATGAGTAAAATAAAAAAGTGATAATACTGAATGTTGGTAGAAATGCAGAGAAACTGGATCACTCACACACTGCTGGTGAGAATATAAAATAGTATAACACTCTGGAAAAGAGTATAGCAATTTCCTACAAAACTAAATCTGTTATTACAACACAATCCAGCAATTAAAGTGTTGGGTAATTTATACCAGAATAATGACAACTTATGTTGACACAAAATCCTGTACATAAATGTTCATAGTAGCTTTATTCATAATAGGCAAGTGAACGGTTAAACTGACTTTGATATATCCATACCATGTTTAAGTATCAATGAACTATCTGATATGTGTAACAACTTGCATGGTTCTCAAGGGAATTGTGTGAAATGAAAAAAGTCAATGTCAAAAGATTAAATATTGTATGATTTTATTTACTGAATGAGAGGAAGCCTTGTGATGGATCTGTTTTGTATCTTGCCTAGGTGGTCATACAAGTCTACACGTTCTAAAATTGCATAGAACTTAATACACACACAAATGAATGCATGGAAAACTGATGAAAACTGAGTAAAAGTAGTGGATGGTATCAGTATTGATTTTCTGGTTGTATTATTTATTATACAATAGCTACAAGATGTTATTATTCAGGGAAACTGGATGAAAGGTGTATTTCTGTATTATTTCTTAAATTGAATATGAGTCTGTAATAACTCAAAGTAAAAAAGTATGAAAAATTAAAGCCAAAATTAAAAAAAAACCTGATTATAGTGGTATGTGGCAGATTATATTCAAAATCACATGTCTAAAACAATTATAAACATTTTAAAAAATAGAACATTGATGGAAAACATGATTCAAGAGTTTTGATTTATATGGTTATGGTCCTACTACTTGATACAACTCAGTATCTATAGAGTTTCAAAAGAGAAGTGAATTAATAGTGTATTCAGAATCACGGTACAGTTGTACAGACTGCTTACTGAACAAGAGTTCCAGGTCAAGTGACTAAACAGGGACTGTAATTTAGTCTGCACTTTACCCCCAAAGTACTCATAGAACTCAGTCTAACAGGAAGAGGCATTTTTAAAAAAGATTTATTTTTATTTTATTTATGCATACAAGAACTGGGGTGTAGACCATAGGTGCAGGGGTTGAGAGGATTCATCAGAGACAGAGTGGGGAGCAGAACAGGCAGATCTACTGAAATACACTGCTGAGGGGGACAGTGGGTGAAACAGAAGAGGTCTGCTGCACCATGTGGGTCAGCTCCCTGGCTAGGGATTGAACTCATGCCACAGTGGCTGACAGTAGCTTGATAGTGCTGAGACTAACTCCTGCGCCACCAGGGAAGCCCAAGGAAGAGGCATTTTTTTAAAATTCACAACGGCATACTTTAGACTAGCAATAACCTTCCTGGTAAGTAAATGACTTTCTTTTAAACTTAGGAGATAACATTTATTGTGTATCCACTCTATTCTTAACATTTACATATATTAATTTAATATTTTTGCCTTTTGCCTTTCAAAACAAGAGAATCTGAACCTTAACCCTTAGTTCTGTTGCTACTTGTATAGAGTATTCCCTAGGAGGCTTCAGTTCTGTCTCAAATCCTTTTCTTAACAAAGTAGTGTGTCAATAAATATCAACAACAATAAACTTAATATAAATTACAATATTATAATGTACTCTGCTATGATTTAATTAGCATGGCATTATATTTATGTGTATATTTAAAAAACCTGTATCTATTAATAATAATATTGCTTGCTGCACAAGAGCTCTAGATCTCATTTAATCCTCACCACAACTCTACAATACTAGATGATATTGATACGATATACTATTATGATTTCCAATTTAATAGTTAAGAAACCAAGACAGAGAGATTAAGTAATTTGCCCCAGATAAACTTGCTAAGCTAATGAAAAATCTGGGATTCAAATCCATGCAGTATGGATCCATATCACTCTAAACCACTCTACAATAATCTTAGTCACAATTCAATTTGACACCTATGTGTCTAATAGAGGCATTTGACAAATACTTGTTCAGTGAAGGAATGAGTGAATATGAAGGTGGTGACTCTCAACCAAAGGTACTCTCCCAACCCCTCAAAGAAGTTGCTCTCCTCTCCCACTGTTCTGGTATTACGCCACACTGTACATACCGCCCCCCTCATCAAGAAGCAAAACTACAGTGCGTTATTGTAATTGATGGAATAACTGTACTATTTCCCATCCCTTAGGATTTAGGAGTAAAAAAAATGGTTGAGAATAATTGTATTGGCAACTTGAACATGCACATAACTTTAAGGGTCTTCAAGGTAGGGTGTAAGCAGCTGTGGACTACTTACTAGCTTTCGGGAGTTACAACATTGAGGTAAATCCAACCATACACCCCCAAGACATCAGATCTGTTATACTTTTCGTCTTTACACCCCACGTTTATTATTTATATATTTCAAACATTCTATTTTCATAAATATCTCTTTAAAAATCAGCATAAATATTTTGGCACTAAAATAAATGGCAAATGAAAACTGCTGCTTCTTGCCCTTTCTCTGTTGCTTGCCATTTGTTGTTCGTTAAAAGCCCCCTACCGGGGGCCTCCCTGGTGGCGCAGTGGTTAAGCGCTGGGCTGTGGAGCG